>CAUYTI010157993.1:0-15822 GCA_963575145.1 Galago senegalensis
CGTGGCATTTTATAAAAGTCCCAATTTTTGGAAAGAATGCATGACAAGCTAGGGAACAAGGGAGAACAGGAAGAGAATATATGGTTTTCAGCTGCCTTGTGGCTATTTCACCAGGATATGAGTTTTATATTATTTTTGTTACTTTTATAATGTTAAACTTTAATAATAACAAATAATTGTGGAGAACTGGTTATCGAGAACTGCTTATCAAAGTTCACATTGTTAATCAGTTGTTAGAGTTCGACGAGAAATATGCCAAAGAATAAAATAATACTACACATATTTTTAATGTATTATATTTGTAAATTGTACTTATGTTGAAATTTAAAAAAATATTACAATACTATTTTTGCATTCTATGAAAATTTTTGTTGCTCCATATAGACCAAATTTTTAATTAAGAATCCCCCACTCTGGTCAATGGTGTCCTGCTTTACCAATGTTAAAATCTGGTCCCCTTACATTACACCTGCCTGTCCTTTTACCTACGGGGCTACCTGCCAGGAACCCAGGCTTTAGAGTCGGCACACAGTGCAGAATTTGGATCTCCACCTTCACCGTTACCGGCTAAATGGTTTGGGGAATTACTGCAATTTCCTTCACATAGGGTTGATAGGAGCAACCTCCCAGTGTTGTTGGGGAAGTTAAAAAAAGGACAGTTTGTATAACATGCTCAGTATATTCCTTGTAACATGGTGCACGTTCGATGCATTACGATGACTGTCTTTTAAAATCAGCACATTGCTGAGAATGCTTGTGTTACTGGGCACTGTCTGGTCTCAAGTAGCAGTGGGGAGAAGGCATGGTCTTGTGTCAGCCCAAGGGATTTGGTGCTGGGAGCTGCTGCTTCTGGGGCTCGGCTAGAGTCAGATTCTCTTCTTTTGTGGCTCAGAGTGATGTGAGGCGGGTTCTAGAGAAAGCAAATGCTGCTGCTGTAGGTGTGTGAGGACACTTCAGGAGGCTCGAGGCTGAGGACAGGGTGGACTTCATGCTGCCCCAAATGAGCACAGTGACAATTCAGGGGCTGTGATGAGATCTGGGGACCCCGTGTGGGTAACAGCATGGATTTACTGTATAACAAAGCTTAGTACCTGTGTGAGTGTGTGTGTAAGTGTATATATACTATATGCTTCCGATTAATTATAACATATAGTTAAGATTAATGATTATAATTAATCTGGTTTATATTAATATATATTATATGATATATTAATTGATTATATATTATGATTATAACAACCTTAAGTATATATTGATATATTATGTAACATATATTAATAAATGCTTAAGATTATTATAATAATCTTAATTATAATAATCTTGAGATTAATAATTATAATTAACATTAAGTATATATTAATATATTATGTAATTTATTACCTTATACTTAAGATTATTATGATAATCTTAATTATATTCTTAAGATTAATAATTATAATAAATGTTAAGTATATACTAATGTATTACAGAATATATACTAATATATAATTAAGATGATTATAATAATCTTATATAATAAGATATAAGATTATATAACATTATATTATATATAATATTTTTTTTTTTTTGAGACAGAGCCTCAAGCTGTCCCCCCTGGGTAGAGTGCTGTGGCATCACACTCACAGCAACCTCCAACTCCTGGGCTCAAGTGAGTCTCCTGCCTCAGCCTCCCAAGTAGCTGGGACCACAGGCACCCGCCACAATGCCTGGCCATTTTTTTGTTGCAGCCGTCATTGTTGTTTGGTGGGTCTGGGCTGGGGATTCGAACCTGCCACTTTAGGTGTATGTGGCTGGAGCCTTAGCTGCTTGAGCCACAGGTGCCGAGCCTATATATATATAATATTGTAATCTTATATAATATGATCTATATAATAGTCTTAAGTATAATAATCTTGATTAATAATTGTAATTAATCTACAATTAATTATGACTATTATTAGTATATCAATTAGATTATATTAATTGTAATATATTATTTGTATATACTTAAGGTTATTATAATAATATAGGTTATTGCTATATAGTATATGCTATACTATATTGCTAATATAGTATATGCTAATATATACTTAATCTTAAGTATATACTAACATATTATACAATATATTAGTATATAATTAAGATAATCTTAATTATAATAATCTTAAGTCTATATTATAATTATAAGTCTATGCTATAATTAATCTTAAGTATATTATATATAAACTTACACACACAGGTACTAAGCTTTGTTATTAAGAGTATAACATTATAGTATATATTAATATACTGAAGATATTAATATATTTGAGATTAATTATAATATAGAGTTAAGATTAACGTGAAGCAGATGAATCAGTGCATATATATGTACTAGTGTCTATGTGTATATATGCACTTATATAAACACACGCCCACACACATGTGTACGCGGTCTGACAATTAACTTTGCAAACTTGTCCTAGGGAAGGTGCTGCCTCCCTCTGTGTTCAACACCACTGGCATCCCCTTCGAGGTGCTCCCCCAGAGCAGCTGGGCAATGATGCCAGCACCTCATTCCACCCTTTCAACCATTTGGGGAACTCGTTTTCTTCAGAGACCATCAGAGCTATTCTCAGAGGAGGTCCGACCATTGAGACTGCAAACTCATCTGGAGAAATTGCTCCCTGCCTTATCGCTGAATGTTACTAAGTTAGTAGAGGGTGAAAGGGAGTATTTCGAAGGTCACCGTGGTGGTATTCAGGAGTGAGGTCTGTGGTCTGTTTCCCAGTATACGTTTTTGAACTTAATCGTCAGATGTATAGAATGACAGTTCCAACCACTGTGGTACCCCGTACGACCTGAAAAGATAGAGTCAGACCCCCACTTAGATGTAATTAATTGGTAATTTATTTTTCCTCTCACAGGGGCTGCTGCTTTGAGAGGCAGTCAGCAGCCAAGCAGGGGGGGTGGGTTGCCTTTTATAGGTTTTGTGCAAGCATATTACAGAAGTGAAATGTGGCTGGTTAAGGAGGGTTACAGCTGGTGTAGTCATGGATTCCGCAATGTTACAGTAATGCAACAATGATTTATACAGCTTTGGTTGACAATGGATACATCTCATATCACAATGGTTACAGTTATACAACAGTAATTAATCAAGTCTCAGTGAGTTTTCCACCATTGTTCATCTACTGAGAACTTGGGAGTTTTGTGAAACTTGAGACTTTTCTTCCTTGTTCTGAAGCTTGTTCTTGGCAACCCTAGGGGGAAGGAGGGGGCCTGGAACGTGACTGGGAAGCACATTCTCGGCCACCCTGGGGGGAGGATGGCCTTGCCTTGTTCCAGGAGTCAACTCTGGGGGGAGGCGGGAGGAGGAGGGAAATGGGCTGGGAAGCTGGTCACAACACAGCCTTTCCAGAAAAAGAGTTCTAAAATTGCTTTCAAGGTTGGACAGGGCACTAATACAGGTGCACACCTTCCCAAGGGGAGTTATATTAATCTTAAGTGTATACTAATACATTATAATATTAGTTTATACTTAAGCAGCACTTAAGTGTGAGCAGCATTTAAGATTATAATAATTAAATAATTATAATATAATAATCATATATATTAGTATATACTTAAGTAATAATTATAATATATTAGTATATACTTAAGTAATATACTATACTAATATAATAAGTATATTAGCATATACTTATAATATATTAGTATATACTTAAGATTATTTACAATTATTAACCTTGACATTATTATACTTAACATTTTTATAATAATCTTATATAATAAGTATAAGTTATTTGAGATTGTACATCTGGGGTCCATATTTTCCTGCTGGTAACAAAAATCAGGGCACATCCCAGAGTTCCCTGGCACATAAATGTTTCTATAGGCAGCTACAAACATTTTAGCTTACCTCTGCAAGGCTAGCTGGATAACCTCTTTCTCACACTGCGAACACAAAAGTCCCAGATAAAATAAGCAAATCATGAGACTGACCACCACCCCTGTGCTGTATTCTGTCAGCCAGAAGCAAGTTGTATGTGAGACCATATCTACTGAGTAATCTAAAGCGTCAATTTGCCAAAGCCATGCTATTGTCTGTGCAGAACCTAAAATACAAGGTACCGTCCTTTCTGAGACATACTTGGCCGATATGGGAACCATCTCTTCCAATCTGAGCCGTTCACATCTTACCCAAGGTATCATTTTTCCCATCACTAATTTCGTTTTGGGTCAGTAGTAATGACACCAAAATGCAACACTTGCTGAATCCTGACATAGAAACATAAAGAAAGAAAAAAATATATATAGAACTCACGTTCCCGGGTGAACATCATGCTATTTTCTGAGGCTCAGTTTAAAATCAGACACTGGTAATAAACGAGGAAAGAATGTCACCTGTGTCCAGGGGAATGTGGGTCTACTTAGGCAACAGGAGAATTTATCACCAAACTTTCTACTTTCTTTATCGCTTCTAGATTGAGTTCAAGGTCTCTTCTGCCATGCAGAAGGCATGCAAGTTACGGTTAATTAGAGCGAATAGATTATAGGAGCGGCATCCGCCTTCAAGTCCCAGAGGGCCCCACTTTTTTTCCACGGACTGTCCTCCTATCTTCATCTAATTATCTGCTTACCCTCCATTAGGTAATTGGATTAAGAGGTCAGAAGATTTTAAAACTAAAACACTATCCCTCGCTCGCTTTTTCTCTTATCCTCTTTAATTGTGGGAGGCAGGCTTCACAGTCAGAATAGCGTATGCATTTTTAAAATTTTCGAATGCAGGAGAGCAGGTAGCCTGGAGTTGCGTTAGAACTGTGCTTTTTGGGAAATGGACAGTGACCCCCTAAGTGGTCCCTGGAACGCCTGCGCATTCGTAGGTAGTATATTCACCAAGCATTTCCTTCAAGTATGGCAGACTGGTCTTGTGTAGATGCTGTTTTTTTCTCTAGCGTGAAGCTGTTTTTCTTGAGTTGAGAGAGGTTGCTGCAGTATTCAATCATACTCTCTGGGATAGAACAGGCACATATGGGCCATAAAATACCCAGATTGGAGGGGATCGGGATATCAAATGGCAGGCTGACACCAAGATGGGCTCACCGTGTCTCAGAAATGGAGAGGCTGAAATGGGTGCCGTTCACACAGGATGGCTTCTTAATAGGCACGTAAGTGAATGGCTGGAATTTTCTTGGTAGGGGGAAGGGCAGGAGGAAGGAATTTACCTTCAAGGACAAGTTAGTAGTTTTTTTTTTTTGTTTGTTTGTTTTCAGACAGAGTCTCACGTCGCCCTCGGTAGAGTGCTGTGGCATTGCAGGTCACAGCAACCTCAGACTCTTGGGCTTAAGGGATTCTCTTGCCTCAGTCTCCCAGGTAGCTGGGACTACAGGTGCCTGCCACAATGCCCAGCTTTTTCTTTCTGTCTTTTTTTTCTAACTTTCCTTCCGCTTCCCTTCCCTCCCTCCCTCCCTCCCTCCCTCCCTTCCTTCCTTCCTTCCTTCCTTCCTTCCCTCCCTCCCTACCTCCCTCCTTCCTTTCTTTCTTTCTCTTTCTTTCTCTCTTTCTCTCTCTCTTTTCTTTCTTTCTTTCTTTCACTGGTTGTCATTGTTGTTTAGCAGGCCCAGGCCAGGTTCGAACCTGCCAGCCCCAGTGTATGTGGCCAGCGCCCTAACCACTGGGCTACAGGTGCTAAACCAATTTTTTTTTTTTGTTTTAAAAGAAGAAAAGCAGGTAAATTATGCCCATAGCAGATAATACGGTGATTTGCTGAGCATTTGATTAACAAATAAGAAAACAATTTCAAGAAATAACACAGAATGGAATAGAATGAAATGGAACTCAGCAAATCTCTCTACCTGTGCAGGTCCCCTAGAAAATGCAGACAAAGGGCAAAATTGGGCAATTGGTTTGTTTGTTTGTTTCACGGGGGTTCTTGGCCCCAGCTGTATCGTAAGCAAGAACAAACTTTTGTACTTTGCTGTTTATTCCCGTCTGAGGCCGTAATATTTGAAAGTGTATTTTCTTGTGCTCACTTCTGGTGCAGTTTATGTTATAAAAACCCAACAACAATGAAATAGCAAACCGTGAAACTCAAAGCAACCTCTTCATCGGGTGCTGAAGTCACACAGTCCCGAGTCATTATCTGCACCCTGGAAGCAAATGCACCACCTTCTGGGGCTGGAGACAAGAGGTTCAGAGCCCTGTTGACTTCATGAATATTCCAACGTTACCAAGGACACGGCAGAGGAACAGGATGTGACAATCATGGGAACACAGATTGCCAGAGATCTTATTTGGACAAATCATTAGCCCCATAAATCCCCTAAAACCGTAGTCTGGGATGAAGAGCCCTGTTAGAATTTTTAAACAAAGCTGTCTCTGTTTTTCCCAAAACTGCACGTTGCAGAGACAGAGTGGAATTCCCAGGAGAACGCTATTGAATTAGAATCACTCTTGCTTTCTAGAGGGAATTGTTTTGTTGTTGTTGTTTTATTTTTGTGATATCTGGGTTACTTTCTAAACCACTGCATAAACTCCACGGTCATAAAGGTGGTGCAAGTTGAGGTGGTCCCACCTCCCACATTTCATCTTTTCATAAGATAACTTTCAAGAACATGAGCAGGGTGTGCGATGGGATGGTCTCTCACTCCCATGACTATTTTATAATATCTGAGACTTTCTCTTGCATACAGATTCCCTAGTTCTCACTCTTTTTGGAGTCTTTGAGATGCCAGCTTCTCTTTGTGCAAGAGAAGATGAGTTCTGGAACCATCTGAAAGGGCTTAGCAGGGGACCCGTTCCTGGTTGAGCCTGCAGATGAGAACACAGCCCTGACTGACAACTGACTGCAGCCTCACAAAGCCTTTTGAGGCTCACTATCATTACATTGCATTCAGATAGCCCATTTCCTTTATTCATCCATAGATGGGCACCTAGGTTGAATATCATTTTATATGCTTATTGATCATTCAAATGGCTTTCTTTGTGGAAACGTCTATTCAAATACTTGCCCATTAGCTAGCTGGGCATGTGGTGAGCCCCTGTAGTCCCAGTTTCTTGGGAGGCTGAGGCAAGAGGATCACCTGAGCCCAAGAGTTTGAGGTTGCTGTGAGCTGTGACACCACCGCACTCAATGAAGGAAAACAGAATGAGACCATCTGAAAAATAAAAGAAAAAGTTTTTGGCCATTAAAAAAGTTATTTGACTTAAGTTGTAAGAGTTAATTCTATACTTAAAGCACCTACACTTTGAGAGATTATATGTGCTAGAACAATTCTGAGGCTTCCTTTTCAGTAACTTAATGGTCTCTACAGAAAATTAGCTTTGAATATTGATAAATTCCAATATTTTGTTTTAAAAATATTTTTGTATTGTTTGTGTTTAAAGAGATGTTTGCCTACCATAAGGTCAGCAAGATTTTCTCTGCTGTCTCCTAGAAGTTGTATTATTATTATTATTATTTTTAATTTGGCTGGGGCTGGGTTTGAAACCACCACCTCCAGCATATGGGGACGTTGCCCTACTTATTTGAGCCACAGGCACTGCCCAGAAGTTGTATAGTTTTATCTAATATGCTGAGGCTGATAATTAATAATCTCGGGGTGCATTTAGAATGTGAAGTGTGAGTGAAGATTTAATTCTTCATTTAGACATCTTGATAAGACTTAATGAAAATTCTATTTTCTTCTGTATTGCATCATCTTGGTAACTATTGGCAATTACTGGTCCAATGTGTGTGGTTATATTTTCGACCCTAATTTGTTCAGGTCTCCTGTCTCTCTCTCTGTATGCCAGTACTGTTTACTAATGCTCTGCAGAAAGAGTTAAAATCAGGTAATCAATCAGTCCTTTGTATTTCTATAAAAACCTTAGATTTGACTTTTTAATTTCTACAGACTCAATTACATTGAGTCAACAGGTCAATTGGAGACAAATGATGTCTTAACAAAACTGATTCTTCAGTCTGATTGGTGCATAATCCCGTCTAATTAATTATTCTCTAATGCCTTTCAGCAAAGTTTTGGGGCCTTATGTATTTTGATTTTGCACTTATTTTGTTAAGTAGATCTTTATTTCATTTTTGGTGAGATGGTAAATGCTTTTAAGATGGAATTTCCAGTTGGTTTCTGCTTTCCTAAAAACATATGGTTGATTTATATATTGTTTTGTGTTCCGTGCTAACGGCTCTTTTTATTATTTGTAATGGATTTTTTTTTCAGGGCCCTTAAGATTTTCTACAGACAGAATAATGATATTTTCGAATAAGATTGTTTAAGCATTTCCCTGCCAGTATATAAACGTTTTATTCTTGTTTGTTTGTTTGATTGATTTAACCAGCTTGGCTATCCTGTGGCATTTAAAAAAAAAAAATGGGAGCAAAGACTGTGGCTCAGTGAATAGAGTGCTGGCCCCATATACCAAGGGTGGTGGGGTTTAAACCCAGCCCCAGCCAAACTGCAACAACAACAAGAAAATAGCCAGGTATTGTGGCAGGTGCCTGGAGTCCCAGCTACTCAGGAGGCTGAGGCAAGAGATATGCTGAAGCCCAAGAACTAGAGGTTACTGTGAGCTGTGATGTCACAGCACTCTACTGAGGGCAAGAAATTGAGACTCTATCTCTTAAAAAAAAAGTGGATGTTACTGGAAAGTCCGTCAGTCTTTCATCATTAATTATGAATTTAGCTGAAATTTGTTTTTGTAGATGCCTCTCTAGCCCTCAAGTTCACTTCTTTCCATTCCTGGCTTCCTAAGATGTGTTGTTATAACTGTGAAAGTTTATTTTTTTACATCTATTGAAAAGGCAAATTTTTTTCTTTTATTCTGTAAATGTGGTAAGTTGGCGTTATTTAATGCTGAAGGACCTTCGTATTCCTGAGGCAAAACTCAATTTGTTATCATTTGTTTTCTGTTTTGTACGTAGTACCCAATTTTATTTCCTAATATTTTGTCAAGGATTTCTGCCTTTGTGTTTAGGATAGATATTGGTGAGAACTTTTATGGGTTTGATAGGAGAATAATGCTGTTTGCACGGAATGCATTGGAGATGGTTCTTCCATTTCAGTTCTTTGAAGAGTTTATAGTATTTGTATTTTTATTTCTTACAAATTTGGTACAATGTACCAGCAAATATGTAATAGCTGGTCTTAGAGTTTTCCTAAGGAGAAGATACTAATTGCTAATTTGATCTTCTGAACAGATTGACACAGTTTATATTTCCTATTTCTTACCATGTCTGTTTCATATAGTTACTTTTGATTTTTATTTTTCTTAAAGATTTTAAACTCATTGACACAATATTCCTCATAAAATTTCCTCCTCCTATTTCTAAACTTTGCAAAATCTACAATAATTTATATCACAAATCCCTGCTATGGTTTTATCTTTTTTTTTCCTTAAGAAACTAGCCAGTTGGATGAGAGTTTTCCAAACTGTATATGGAAGCAACACACTGTATCCTATGATAGAATTAATGTACACAATTATGATCTAATAAAAAAAATCTCACTAATATTTCACTAATTTTATGGATCTTTTAAAAAGAATCATCTTTTGTTTTCTCTGATTTTTCTGCCTTTGATTTTTGTGGTTCTGTTTTCTTATTTCGTCTTCTAACTTTCACATTATTATTTTCATTCTTCTACTTAACGTTTGTCGCACTTTTAGTTCTGTAGTTTTTTTTTGAAGCAAAGGTTTCGGTCACTGACTTTTAGATCTTTTTTTTTTAAATTTTATGTTGTACTTTAAAACTTCGTGTTCTCCTGTAAGCATAAAGCTTTAGCTACAAGCTTCCTTTTCTGTATTTTGTTTTAGTGATCATTCAGTCTAAATATTTTCCTATTCCCCTTGTGATATTTTTCTTCTACTTTTGAGATATCTAGATGTGTGGTTTAAATTCCAAACAGGGATTTACTAGTTAGCTGTGTGTGCGTGCACATCAATTTTAACTCTGCTGAGCTCAGGCTTCAATCGTTTCAGATTTATTGAAACTTCTGTCTCAGCCCAGCATGTGGTGAATCTCCGTGAAGGCTTTATCATCTCTTGAAAACAATATGTTCTATCATTATTGAGTGTACTATTCTATAAATGTCAATGATGCCGAGAGTGTTGTTTAAACAAGCGATATTCTTGTTGATTTTCTGTCTGCTTGTTGTAGCAATTACTGAATAAGGAGTCTTGAAATCTCTAAATATAATTGGGGGTTTGTCTATTTTTTTCTTGCAACTGCAATTTTTTAAAACATTTTTGTGTGTGTTTTGAATTTCTTATGTTAGAGACCATTCACGATTGTTACAATGGATTAAGTTCTGTGTGTTTTTAAAATTCTCTTGTTTATTTGGGGTTTAAAAAAACAGTATTTTGCTGGGTGTGGTGGTTCATGCCTGTAATCCCAGCACTCTGGGAGGTGGAGGCAGGTGGATTGCTGGAGCTCAGGTGTTCCTGATCAGCCTGAGCAAGAGAGAGACCCCATCTCTACCCAAAATAGAAAAACTTGAGTAGGCGACGGAGCCCCAGGCTTATAGAAGCAGCCACCAGCTCTTGAAGTAGGTGCTGGGAGCAGAGACAATCTCCTAGCCTGCTGGGAGTTGCTTTGCAGCCCAGAGACAAGCCCACAAGCAGCTGCCTGTGTCAATGAGATAAGATCAGTAGCTCATTAGCAAGCAAGTGTTATACTTTGTAACATTTGTGGGGCAACAGGAGGAAAAATAAAAAAGTTGTTAGTTTGCTGTAAAAATAAGTAAATAGGGCAGCACCTGTGGCTCAAAGGAGTAGGGCGCCAGCCTTATAGACAAGAGGTGGAGCGTTCAAACCCAGCCCCGGCCAAAAACTGCAAAATAAATAAATAAATAAATAACTCTAAAGTGGAAACCATTGAGACATTTTTAAGTAAATTCAAAATGAGGTTAATGAAAGTATTTTTTTCTTCTCGATAGGCACAAAAGATCAGTAAAATACGTCATCTCAAATAAGAAAGAAATGCTCTTACAGTGTGTAATCATTTTTCACAAGGTCTCAGCTTTTTACTTTGCCCATTAGATAATATAATAGCTTGAGATTTTACATTCTTTCTGTCTGTTTCTCTCTCTCCCTCTCTTGCTCCCTTTCTCTCTCTCTCTGTTTCTTTCTCCCTCTGTCTCTCCTTTTCTCTCTCTCTCCCCCTTTCTCTCTCTCCATTTCTCTGTTTCTCTCTCCCTTTCTCTCTCTCCCTCTCTCTGTTTCTCTCTCTCCCTCTCTTTCTCTCCCTCTCTCTCTCTCCCCCTCTGTCTCTCCCTCCCTTTCTCTCTTTCTCTCTCTCTCCCTCTCTCTCTCCCTTTCTCTCCCCCCTTCTCTCTCTCTCTCTCTCTCCCTTTCTCTCCCCCCTTTTCTCTCTCTCTCCCTCTCTCCCTTTCTCTCCCCCCTTTTCTCTCTCTCTCCCTCTCTCTCTCCCTTTCTCTCCCCCCTTTTCTCTCTCTCTCCCTCTCTCTCTCCTTCCCTCTCCCCCTTTCTCTCTATCTCTTTCTCTCTCTCTCACGCACACATTCTCAGATGGAACAAAATAAATCATCAGCTCTCTGCCTTGTTGCCATCTTGCCATGAACGGGCTCTGTTCCCTGTCTGTGGCAATCTATGTTGCTTTGTCATCCTCTATCTTGCACTGAAAGCTTTTCTTTTTCTTCCTCAGTAAAGTTTTATGCACCCTAAAAAATTAAAAAAAAAATTATTCTTTTGCCTATTAAAAATTTTTGGTTAGAAAAATGAGGAAAAGACCAAAACAATTATTTCATTCATATAAAGTGCAAAAGAGAGATTTTCAGTGAAGTCCCCAGGCAGTTTTCATTGACACGAAATACCTTTCTAATGATGCTAGATAGATTAATATATAGATTACGAGTAATCTATATATTTCTTTAGCTCTTAGTGATTCTCTTGTGTGATAACATAAGACATTACTGCCAGCTTCAGTGTTCAGAAATGTTTTTGTTTAAAAAACAATTTTGAGTGACTGAATAAATCCTGTCAATTGGCAGACCGGTATCAAATTCCCTGGGTAAGGAATTATAGAAAGGCAACATCTGGGCACCCATGCAATATGGATTTCAAAATTAGACATTACATGCCTGTTCCTTGACTCTATGGGGAGTCCTGAGCAGACCGAATGTGTGAAAACAATATTAAAACAAAAGCTAACAAAAAAAGGAAAGTCATACTAAATAAAAACTTTGCAGTCTATCAATCCTCCCTAAGTTTTAATTAATTATTATTTTTTTTTTTTGGCTGGGGCTGGGTTTGAACCGGCCACCTCTGGCATATGGGGCCGGCGCCCTACTCCTTTGAGCCACTCAAGCCCTGACTTTGAGTTTTTTTGACTGGTGCTCTGCTGAGCTGCATTGGTTGGGCACTGGTTAGCAGGTGACTGAGGTGTGTACAAAGGTGTCAGCTCCTAGGTGAGGTAGAAGAGAAGGACAATCGTCCTAGGAAGATTATAGCTATGAATCTCAAGTCATCATGGCATCCTCTAAAGAGGATTGGAATGGCAAAGCCAGCACCCATTGGCATGGGAGCCATCTGTTTTAAACTGGACTTCACTGAAGCCTATAAAATTCTATCTGTTGGCTCAGTGCACGTGGCCCAGTGGTTGTGGCACTGGCCACATACACCGAGGCGGGCGGGTTCCACCTGGCCCTGGGCCTGCTAAACAACAATGACAACTTGTCAAAGGTTGGTCTTTTTCAATAACAACAAAAAGTTAGCTGAACGTTGTGGTGGGCACCTGTAGTCCCAGCTACCTAGGAGGCTGAGGCAAGAGAATCGCTTAAGCCCAAGAATTTGAGGTTGCTGTGAGCTATGATGGCACAGCGCTCTACTGAGGGTGACACAGTGAAACTGTCTCAAAAAAAAAAAAAAGAAATTCTACCTGTACCACGGTCCATTGACTTAACTCTTTATTAAAATACCGTTTGCTTTCATTCTGTATCTTTGCCTATTACTTCGAGTGTGTCACCAGCAATTAATTTCTGTCTCTAAAAGTAACCTGGGCTTCATTCACAGGCTGTTAACAGCATTTTAGCCTCCCAATTAATGCAGCGTTTCTTAATGACTTCATAATCTGCTTCCTCTCAAGAAGGAGGAAAAAAAAAAACTGCAATGCCAAGGTCCTGCCTCCTACTCATGATATTTTCAACAGTCCCAACAAAAGAAATGTATCGTAGAAATACAAGTTGTCAAATGTTCACTTTCATCTGTAATTACACACATATCCCATCTCCAAAACCTCTAATCTCCATCGCTTTTAATCAAAGAAAAGAGTATAGAAAAAGACCAACCTTTGACAATAGTCATAATCTGGATTTCAAGATTTTTGTTTTATTTGTTCATTTTCCCTTGGGAGTTTCTTCCTCTTACGTAAAGTCTCTTTATTATTATTTTTTTAAAGCTGCTGCTTTCGTGCTTAATAAACTTTGCAGTGATCTATATTCCTCATTTTTTTATACTCATTTTTTGCAGAGAGCTACAAATTTGATTTGCAATTATATCTGTTTAAATTGCAGGTTACTATAAAAGTTTGACCAGACTAGCAGTTCTCAGATTTTGCAGAGCACAGCAATACACTGGGTGAACTGTTTAATGACAATATTCTGGAGCTCCACCTGCAGCCCTAATTGCATCATCCTTTTATATATGGACCAAGCATGGACTTGTTCAATGAAGAGAACAAGAGTGTTTGTGAAGAGAATCGCCCGTGGTTCAAACTCCAGGGAACTATTCCTTGGCAAACAGAAGATGACCCAATTCTTTTGTATTTCCACACCCTTTTACTCAATGTTTAATATTAATGGGAGCTAAAAAAAGTACTTGATAAGTGTGGCACCTGTGGCTCAAATGACTAGGGCATCAGCCCCATATGCCGGAGGTGGTAGGTTCAAACCCAGCCCTGGCCAAAAAAAAAAAACTGCAAAAAAAAAAGTATTTGATAAATTTCAGAATATTATAGGAGTACATATATTTTAGCAATATTAATTGCTTTTGTACAGTTTAAGGCACAGATATAAGTGTACCCCACTGCATTGCCCCTGTCAGGTGTGACTTTTTCCCTCCTATCTGCTTGATTTCCGTTCAGTTTTAGTAGCAAATTTGCATATTAGTAAAACCATGTCCAGTAACTCCTTTGCAGTCATTTTTTTTTCTGAGGTTGGGTGATCTTTCTGGGGATCTATGTTTACTAGGCTTTGTCTGGTTTTTGCAACTATCCAGGTATAGCAATGGGGACAGAATAGTCACATGGGGGTGTGGGCATTGTAGATGGGCATGGGTGAGGTTAAAAGGTAGATGGCCAGTGACATCAACATAGGTGATACATAGGATCTCAGAGGAGGGAAGACAAGATTGCAGGAAGACTGTGGGGCACTTTAGCTGGGAACGTGAATCAGAGATAAAAATGAAGATGGTGGATGCTGGGGGTGGGGAGTAACAGAGACCACTTGCTTGCTGGCAAAGAGCATTAGATGATGCATTTTGGTTCTGATAAGTCACTGATGATAAAGATATCCCAGTGACAATTTCGTTTACATGACAGAAAAGGAGATTAGGAAAACATCCCTTGTTCAGGTCCCATCTGGGTGGCAGCTTGTCGGGGCCTGGGACTGGCCAGGTTTCCAGTCCTAGCCTATCTAGGTTCTGGACAGGACTGCTATGCTGTCTGTCCTGCTGGGAAACGATTGCTCTTAGGTGCCTGAGGGCTATTTGCCTTAGCAGAAGGGAGAGAGAGAGAAAGGGAGAAAAGCAATCTTAGTAAGAGAGTGAATCTTAGCAGTCTTGGTAGGGACACTCTGTGCAGGCTTTCTGTGGGCAGGAAAGAGTCAGAGTGAGCTAGTCTGTGCATGCACCCCATGCACGTGGGTGGTGCATGTGGCTCAAAGGAGTAGGGCGCTGGCCCCATATGCCAGAGGTGATGAGTTCAAACCCAGCTCCGGACAAAAACTGCAAAAAAAAAAAAAAAAAAAAAATAGCATGCATGCTCCCTGATTGCCTTCTCCTGCAGCTTCTTATAGACATGATCTCACGGCTCTTAGCGCCATAGGCGTAGAGACTGCCAATCCCTACTGCTCTCATCTCGCGAGCTCTCATTTTAAGGAGAGCCAAAACCCTTCCCCATGCCCTTATCACCAAGGTGTTGTATTACCGAGCTGTTACAGGTGTTTCTTATAATTACTGAGTATTCCGAGCTCAGCTCTTACTTCTCCTTGCTACCAGCTATATGGTCTGCCACAATGCCATGTATCCATGCTGGGATATTTATTATTTAGCCTTGAAAATGAAGAGAATTGTACCATTTGTGACAAGGGGATACAGCAGGAGGGCAGTAAGCAATGAGAAATAACCCAATCACAAAAAGGCAAATATGTCACAATCTCTCTTATACAGATAGCCTGGAAAAAGTTGAGGTCACATATTCGGAGAACACTGAGAGAACTAAAAATAGACCTGCCATTTGATCCTGTAATTCCTTTATTAGGTCTATATCCAGAAGACCAAAAATCAAATTACAACAAAGATGTTTGTATCAGAACGTTTATTGCAGCCCAATTCATAATTGCTACATCATGGAAGAAGCTCAAATGCCCATTGACCCATGAATGGATCAATAAATGGTGGTACATGTACACCATGGAATACTATGCATCCCTGAAGAAGGATAGAGACTTTACCTCCTTCATGTTTATATGGATGGAATTGGAAAATGTTCTTTTTAGCTAAGTATCTCAAGAATGGAAGAAAAAGTATCCAATGTACACAGCCCCAATTTGAAACTAATTCATAGCTTTTACAGGAATGTCATAACCTAATTATAGCCTTAGAATATGGGAAGGGGGTGGGAGGGGGAGG
>CAUYTI010157996.1:0-15994 GCA_963575145.1 Galago senegalensis
CACAGCAACCTCCAACTCCTGGGCTCAAGCGAGTCTCCTGCCTCCGCCTCCCAAGTAGCTGGGACCACAGGCGCCCGCCACAACGCCCGGCTATTTTTCGGTTGCAGCCATCATTGTTGTTTGGCGGGTCCGGGCTGGGGATTCAAACCCGCCACCTTAGGTGTATGTGGCTGGCACTTTAGCCAGTTGAGCTATAGGCGCCGAGCCGTCCTTTCTAGTTCTTAAGTTCTTTAGCTATAGGAGAATCCAGAAATTCCAAAAATTAGCTTGTTATACTTTGCCCCACTCATTTTGATAGAAAATCTTCATACAAATAGGAAGACAGCAGGAACAGACATGACCATATGGGTTAGATGCCAGGGTAAAATGGGGTGTGTGAAATCACTGGGTTCTGATGCTGTTTATTAGTCTCAGCTGTAAAATGAACGGTCTATGAGACCCTTTATACCTCTGACACTCTCTGTTAGAAAATTAGAAAATTAGAAAAGAAAAGGCAGAATCAACTCTAATTAGAAAATTAGAAAATTAGAAAAGAAAAGGCAGAATCAACTTTTCTGGGAGTAAAGGGAAGAGAAATCAAGGCATAAGATCCACAGGGAGGATTTGAGAGCTCTAAGTTACAGCTGAAAGAGCAGGAAAATGTTGGTTTCTCTCCAACTCTTACAGAGGCCAGATATCTCTGAGCCAAACCCCCACATAGTTCTCAGCAGGGAGGCAAGTACTTAAAGGTCAACTAAATTACTTGATATCAGCCAAGGGATACTTTACAAGAGCTGTGTGTGGGAGCTGAAATCTGTAGCACATGGTGCTTTTCTATAGTCTGTCTTATTCTCAGGACACAAGTACAGCCTGACCACTTCAGACCTCTGGGGTCATATAGGCCCACCTAGCCTATGAAGTGGACTGATGTGGAATGCCTATGAGCCAGGTACCGTTTTATGTTTTGGAGACTACAAGGACAAGCTCCCTTGAGGATTCTAAGCTGATGGGGAGAAGGAATAACCATTCAATAGGTATGTGCCATTACTGGGTGCTTAGCATATATCATTTCATTCAGTCTCAATGAGAAAATAGATTATGAACATCCCTGTTTCACAAATTAGGAAAATGAACCTCGGACAGCAATAAAAAATATGTCTTTAAAGTCTATATAATTTTCAAGGAACTGAGCACCAAAAATAATCTAAGAGCTATAATAAATTTACTATCAAAAAGTAAGAACCAGCTCGGCGCCTGTGGCTCAAGCGGCTAAGGCGCCAGCCACATACACCTAAGGTGGCGGGTTCAAATCCAGCCCGGGCCCGCCAAAACAACAATGACGGCTGCAACCAACAAATAGCCGGGCGTTGTGGCGGGCACCTATGGTCCCAGCTACTTGGGAGGCTGAGGCAAGAGACTCACTTGAGCCCAGGAGTTGGAGGTTGCTATGAGCTGTGACGCCATAGCACTCTACCCAGGGGGACAGCTTGAGGCTCTGTCTCAAAAAAAAAAAAAAGTAAGAACCTAGAGAAACACCCTATAGTGAAGAGCCAGCTCTGCCAACCACATTAGAAACAATATTTGAGCTCACACTGCAGGAGGAACAATCTATATCACCACTAATAGAAGTCCCAATAACACAAACCAGAGTACCTCTGACCTTCTCATCAAGGGAGCTGGGGTACTTGGAAGATAATCCCTACCCCTGTGCCCTAAATACAGCTGAAGCATTTTGCAGTGGTTTGCCATCAGGGCATTCATTTAGATATTATTTTCCAACTAGAAATTACAATCTTTAAAACACTTTTAAACCTTAAAAATACTAAAAACTAAAAAACAACAAAAAAACCAACAATCCTTGGGGCATCTGCACAACCAGAAGTACAGCCATTTGAAAGTTACTCTTTCTAGGCCTTGGTTTCCTCACCCATAAAATGATTGTGCTGGGAGAAACCCTGGCTCCAGCCATCCCCCAACCCTGCCTCCAGCTGCATTTGGCCCATTTGTGGCTCTTCCAATTGAACCTGGCTTCAGGAGGGCCTCACTTGAGGTTTGGTCATGAGCTCTTCCTTGGTACATTCCTCTTCTCACCCTTGCACTGAATGAAACAGTGCCTGAAAGTACAATGGTAAAGACAGGAGGATGGACCCACTTACCGGAAGCAAGAGCTGTGCCAGGCTTCATTGATAGTTCTATATAACCTTTGACTTGGAGCAACATGGTCCCCACAGCCCCGACACCTCCAAGAATCTTCACCTGCATGCAAAACGAAGAGGTTCAGAAGCCCAAAGAAGCAGGAGGCAAAGAACAGGATTCCTACTACACAGAATAAGACTGAGTTAACAGAATCTCATAAGGAAAGGGTTAGGACAATGATCTGCTACATGCACAGTCTCAGCCATGAAATCCCTGATGAGCACTTATACAACCTCTGCTTATGTCTCTTAAGGTCAGGGAATTCACAACCTCAAAAGGAGTCTCATTTCCATTTTTTAAAATGGTTCTGATTGGGCCTTTTTCTACTAAAACAAAACCTGCCTTTTCAGGCATTGCTTATAGCTCTGAGTAGAAGAAATGAACAAGTCTCCCTCTTTCCAGTGTCAGCTCTGTATGACTGTTCCCTTCCAGCACTCAGAAACTTCTTCTTTCCAGGTTAAACATGTTGTTGCCTTTTCTTATGCCTCACAGGCCCTGTTTTATTCAAATTTTCCATCACCCAGTCCAGGAGCCCATTCATTCAATCAATGTCATTGGGCCTCTTGATACAAAGCTCTACAATAGATAACATTATCTCTGCTCATGCCTTATAATCCTTATAATCCCTGCTTGAACCCAGGAGTTTAAGGTTACGGTAAGTTATGACTAGGCCATTGTACTCCAGTTTGCAAAACAGAGCAATACCCTCTCTCTATGAAAAATAAAAAATAAACAAATCCACTGGAAAAGAAACACTCTTATATATCCCATATTGTGATTTGTCACTTGGATGTTATTTCAGAGGTAAAAGAAGTACTCTTTTAGTTCAGAGAAACAAAAGTTAATAGGTATAAAAGAAAAAGGACATTTAATGAATGTTGCCTGTATGCTAAGAACTATGCTAGATGCTTCCATAGACCCACTATCACTTTAATTCTCCAAGAATCCTGTGAGACAGGTGTTATTACACTCATTTAACAAATGAGAAAAATGAAACTCAGGGCTAGAAACAGGGGTGACTGGCCACGTGGCAGATTTAACACTCAAACTCAGGTCTGCCTCATTCTAAAGTTTCTGCACTGTCCACTCCACCATGTTAACACCTGTTTACTGCAATGAAGGGAGCCAGGAAAGTCTGCAGAGAAAACTAACACTAGAGATGACTTGAAAGATGGGGAACGGGTGGTGCCTGTGGCTCATTGAGTAGGGCGCTGGCTCCATATGCTGAGGGTGGTGGGTTTGAACCCAGTCCTGGCCAAACTGTAACAACAACAACAACAAAAAAAATAGCTAGGCGTTGTGGCAGGTGCCTGTGGTCTCAGCTACTCAGGAGACTGAGTCAAGAGAATCACCTAAGCCCAAGAGCTGGAGGTTGCTGTGAGCTGTGATGCCATAGCACTCTGTGAGGGTGACATAGTGAGACTCTGTCTCTAAACAAACAAACAAAAGAAAAAAGAAAGATGAGGAAGGGTTGTGCAGGCTGAGAGATCAAACGTCAGTACATAGGGCAGCACCTGTGGCATAGTGGGCAGGGCACCGGCCTCATATACTAAGGGTGGTGGTTCAAACCCAGCCCTGGCCAAACTGCAACAAAACAATAGCCAGACATTGTGGCGGACACCTGTAGGCCCAACTACTCGGGAGGCTGAGGCAAGAGAATTGCCTAAGCCCAAGAGTTGGAGGTTCCTGTGAGCTGTGACACCACGACACTCTACCAAGGGTAACAAAGTGAGACTCTCTCTCTACAAAAAAAAAAAAAGTTAGTACATATTCCTCCAAAAGGGAAGTTTTTTGAACAAAATACAATATTCCTGGTATAGCTCTGATGCCAAATTCTTAAAATAAAGAGGGCAGCTGAGATCAAGCTGTGGTACCGACTGAGCTCTAGAAAGCAGGACAAGGTTGTTACAAAACTCCCTTGTGTGCTCTGTGTATGCAGCTTTGTTTTCTCTGGGTAATTTCAGACTGCCATAGGCATAGTGACAGTCACCAAACCCTGTTTCACAAGCACTGGGGCCATGAATAAACAAAGCATGGCTCCCAGCACCTCAAGACTGCTCAGCACCAATCTGGGGCAGCTAGTGTACACAGTAGTCCTTGTATCCCAGTAGAGAATTAGCTGACAGAAAGCTTAAAACACCACCTCAACCCACCTGCTCCTCTCTAGTTCCTCAGCAATAAGATAAGAATATGCCTATCACCAAGTGTTCTTGGATCTAAAATTCTCAGACTCTCAAGAGAGAGCTTGTGGTTTTTTGGGTTGCAGAGGTCAGAGAGTATACCATCATTGTCATTTAACAGATGAGATCACTGAAACTTGGGGCCAGGAGGAGGGCAACTGGTCAAGTGGCAGTCTAGCATTTAAACACAGGTCTTCTGCCTTATTCTAAACTCCAAAGTCTAAATTCATTCAAACCAGGCCCAGGTCAGGTTACTGACACTGCACCAGATGATGAATTTGTTACAGAGAGTTTTAATGGACACTGACATCCAAATGAATCTTCCAAGTTCTGGAATATCTGTTTGAAACATTTTTAGAACTCTTACATGGGAGGGCTTTCAGGGTCAACATATGAGCTGCCAGGCTCTATTCCTGTCAAGTCTCATTATTTTAGAGCCACACCTTATTTCTTGTTTTCACTTTTTTTTTTTTTTGCAATTTTTGCCCAGGAGCTGGGTTTGAACCCGCCACCTCCAGCATATGGGGCCAGCGCCCTACTCCTTTGAGCCATAGGCGCTGCCCTCTTGTTTTCACTTTTTAACCCAAAGGGAATAGTCTCTAACCTGACCACCCTCTTATTTAACAATTGAACATTCTGGCTCTGAATGACTTCTGGTTATTTCCAGAATTCAAAGAGGATCAGTACTTTCCCCCATAAAGATACCTGAGATAATCTGTTATTGCCACATTCTCCAGAAACTGCCGCTTTCTCTAGTCTTGAGAAACTCAAAGCCGTTCAATCAACCCTTATTTTAGCACCTGCTCTGTGTTAAGCATGAAGAACCCAAAACCAAGACATACTCCTCCTTCCTCTCCTATCTACTTGGTCCAACCTTCCAAATGTCTCTTGTCCTTTCTTGTCCTTCACCCTAGCCCTAGTTCAAATCACTGACTTCTTTTCTCTGTCTACTGCACAATCTTAGCTGGCTCACCCAGACTCTAAGCTATCTCTGCTTCAGGTCAGATTACCCAATGTCTACACAACAAAGGCTGGACTATTCAGCATGGCACTCCTGCTCTGAATTCCATCCTCTTGGAAGATGTGTACTTTCAGTTATGTCTATGTGACCCCTCTTCTGCATTGGCTCCTCATTACTATTCAAAAACTTCAAGTCATTCTCATCAAAAAATCTCTGGACCACATTTTCTCCTCTAGCTACCACTCTTGCTTCTCTCCTTCAGAGCCCCAAGTATAAGTTGTCTATTGGGAGGCTGAGGCAGGTGGACTGCCTGAGTTCACAGGTCTGAGCCCAGCCTGAGCAAGAGCAAGACTCAGTCTCTAAAAATAACTGGGCGCAGGTGGCGCCTGTGGCTCAGTGAGTAGGGCGCTGGCCCCGGCTAAATTGTAACAAAAAACAGCCTGGGGTTGTGGCAGGTGGCTGTAGTCCTAGCTACTCGGGAGGCTGAGGTAAGAGAATCGCCTAAGCCCAAGAGTTGGAAGTTGCTGTGATGGTACAGCACTCTACCGAAGGCGACCAAGTGAGACTTTGTCTCTAAAAAAAAAAAAAATAGTTGGGTGCTGTGGCAAACACCTATATTCCCAGCTACTCAGGAGGCTAAGGAAAAGAATCGCTTGAGCCCAAGAGTTTGAGGTTGCTGTGAGCAGTGATGCCATTGCACTCTACCATGGGAGACAAGGTGAGATTCTGTCTAAAAAAAACCGTTGTGGGCGGCAGCTGTGGCTCAGTGAGTAGGGTGCCAGCCCCACATACTGAGAGTGGTGGGTTTGAACCCAGCCCCAGCCAAACTGCAACAAAAAAAAAAATAGCCAAGCCTTGTGGCGGGTGCCTGTAGCCCCATCTACTCAGGAGGCTTGAGGCAAGAGAAATGCCTAAACCCAAGGGCTGGAGGTTGCTGTAGGCTGTGACGCCATGGCACTCTACTGAGGGCAACAAAGTGAGACTCTATCTCTAAAAAAAAAAAAAGAAAAAAATTGCATGGCCAGGTGTGGTGGCTCATACCTATAATCCTAGTAGTCTGGGAGGCCAACGCAGGACAGCTTAGGTTAGGAGTTCCAGAGTGGACTGAGCAGGAGGAAGACCCTGTCCTACAAAAAATAAAAAAATTATCTGGGCACACTGGCCCATGCTTAGAGTCCCAGCTACTTGGGAGGCTGAGGTAGGAGGATTGCTTGAGCCCAGAAGTTTAACACTGCAATGAGCGGGCGGTGCCCATAGCTCAGTGGATAGGGCACCAGCCACATACACCAAGTCTGGCGGCTTTGTTTTAGCCCAGGCCAGCTAAACAACAATGACAACTGCAACAACAAAAAAATAGCTGGGTGCTGTGGCAGGTACCTGTAGTCCTAGCTACTTCGGAGGCTGAGGCAAGACAATCACTTAAGCCCAAGAGGTCGAGGTTGCTGTGAGCTGTAATGCCACAGCAGTCTATCCAGAGAGACAGTTTGAGGCTCTGTCTCAAAAAAAAAAAAAAAAAAAAAGACTGCAATGAGCTACGATGACACCCCTACACTCCAGTTAGGGTAACAGAGCAAGACACTATTGCAAAAAAAAAAGAGAGAGAGAAAAAAAGGTGAGGTGTCTACACATCACTGCCCTCATTTCCTCACTTCCCACTTACTGCACAACCCACTGCAATCTAGCTTCCACCCCCACCATTTCTCTGAAACTGAATCACTAAGGTCAACAGTGATCACTTATTGCTAAATTCAATGGACACACTTCACTCATTCTTTTAGCAAGTATTTATTGCATGCCATTAGATGCACATCTAATGCTGTGTTGGGGAAAGAACAGCAAGCAAGAGAGAAATTAAATATAGAGCAAATATTAAACAACAATATAATTATTTATAATTGGGGCAAGTGGTATGAAGGAGCTATCAGTTAGGAAAATGGGCAGGGCAAAGATATATTCCTTGAGGAAGTAATTTTTTTTTTTTTTAAGACAGAGTCTCATTTTGTCACCTTTAGTAGAGTGTCATGGCCTCGTATCTCACAGCAACCTCAGACCCTTGGGGTTAAGAGATTCTCTCTCTTGCCT
This sequence comes from Galago senegalensis, assembly GCA_963575145.1. Classification (NCBI taxonomy): domain Eukaryota; kingdom Metazoa; phylum Chordata; class Mammalia; order Primates; family Galagidae; genus Galago; species Galago senegalensis. The sequence continues at coordinate 7,399 of CAUYTI010157996.1, forward strand.
TAGCCTCTCAAGTAACTGGGACTACAGAGTCTGCCACATGTCTGGCTAGTTTTAGAGACGAGGTCTCGCTCTGGCTCAGGCTGGTCTCAGATCTGTAAGCTCAGGCAATCCACTGGCCCTAGTGTCCCAGAGTGTTAGGATTATAGGTGTGAACCACCATGCCAGGCCTTGAGGAAGTAATTTCTAAGCTGAGCTCTAAATGATGAATACATGGGCTCGGTGGCTCATGCCTATAATCCTAGCACTCTGGGAAGCTGAGGTGGGAGGAGCATTTGAGTGCAAAAGTTCAAGACCAGCCTGAGAAAGAGATCCTATCTCTATTAAAAAAAAAAAAAAAGAAATTAGCTAAGAGTGGTGTGTGCAACTGTATTCTCAGCTACTGGGAAAGCTGAGCCAGGAGAATCACTTGAGAATATCTGTATATTAACCAGGCAGGCTAGGTATAGTGGCTCATACTTGTAATCCTAGCACTTTGGGAGGCTAAGACAGCAGGAGGATTGTTTGAGGCAAGGAGTTTGAGACCAGTCTGAATAAGAGCAAGACCTTGTCTCTACAAAAAAATAGAAAAACTAACCAGGCATGGTGGTGGGTGTCTATATAGTTACAGCTACTTGGAGGCTAAGGCAGGGGTATGGCTTGTGCCTGGGAGTTTGAGGTTGCAGTGAGCTATGATGACACCACTGTATTCTAGCTTGGGTGACAGAATGAGATCCTGTCTAAAAAAAATAAATAGAGGGGCATCTGTGGCTCAAGTAGGGCACCAGCCCCATATGCTGGAGGTGGAGGGTTCAAACCCAGCCCTGGCCAAAAACTGCAAAAAGATAAATAAATAAACAGGGCGGCGCCCGTAGCTCAGTGGTTATGGTGCCAGCCACATATACCTCAGCTGGTAGGTTTGAACCTGGACCAGGCCAGCTAAAACAATGACAACTGCAACAAAAAAATAGCTGAACACTGTGGTAGGTGCCTGTAGTCCCAGCTACTTGGGAGGTTGAGGCAAGAGAATCACTTAGGCCCAAGAGTTTTTTTTTTTTCTTTTCTTTTGAGACAGAGCCTCAAGCTGTCCCCCTGGGTAGAGTGCCATGGCATCACAGCTCACAGCAACCTCTAACTCCTGGGCTCAACCAAGTCTCCTGCCTCCACTTCCCAAATAGCTGGGACCACAGGCACCCGCCACACGCCTGGCTATTTTTTGGTTGCAGCCATGATTGTTGTTTGGCAGGCCCAGGCTGGATTCGAACCCGCAACCTTAGGTGTATGTGGCTGGCGCCTTAGCCACTGGAGCCATAGGTGCTGAGCCAGGCCCAAGAGTTTGTGGTTGCTGTGAGCTATGATGCTACAGCACTCTACTGAGGGTGACACAGTAAGATTCTGTCTCAAAAAAAAATTAAATAAACAAACAAAAAATAGGGGGAGGGAAGAATAACACTGGAGATGGGGATGGGAGTTGAGATGGAAGGAATGCAAAGGCCCAAAGGCAGGAACAAAACTGATACATGTTTAAAGTGGGCTACTGTTACCTTCAGAGGACTAGGGGCACCAAGTCTGGCTCCTAGCCTGCTATAGTCCTTCAATAAACAGTTATTAAGAGTAAATGGCGGGGTGTGGTGGCTCAGGCCTGTAATCCTAACACTCTGAGAGGCCATGGTGGGTGGACTGCTTGAGTTCAGTAGTTTGAGATCAGCCTGAACAAGAGACCCTGTCTCCACTAAAATTAGAAAAAATAGCGAGGCAATGTGACGGGTGCCTATAGTCCCAGCTACTAGGGAGGCTGAGGTAGGAAGATCATTTGAGCCCAAGAGTTTGAGGTTGCTGTGAGCTTGATGCCACAACATTCCACCTAGGGTGATAAAGACTATCTCAAAAAAAAAAGAAAAAGAAAAAAAAGTAAATGGCCCCCACAATGTGGCCCTAAGGAACATTATCTCTCATTACTCCTTACAAAGGGATGCTCTAGTTAATATCTTTTTTTTTTTTTTGAGACAGAGCCTCAAGCTGTCCCCCTGGGTAGAGTGCCATGGTGTCGCAGCTCACAGCAACCTCCAACTCCTGGGCTCAAACGAGTCTCCTGCCTCAGCCTTCCAAGTAGCTGGAACCACAGGCGCCTGCCACAACGCCCAGCTATTTTTTGGTTGCAGCCATCATTGTTGTTTGGCGGACCCAGGCTGGATTCAAATCCGCCACCTTAGGTGTTTGTGGCTGGCGCCTTAGCCACAGGCACAGAGCCCTTTTTTTTTTTTTTAATATATAGTATCTCACTGAGTCACCCAGGCTAGAATGCCATGGTGTAATCGTAATTTACTGCAGCCTCAAACTCCCGGGTACAAGTTAATCCTCCCAGCTCAGACTTCCAAGTAGCTAAGACTACAGGTACACACAACTACACCTGGCTAATTTTTAAGGTATTTTGCAGAGATGGGGTTTTGCTATGTTGTCTAGTTGAACCTCTCACTTTGGCTTTCCAAAATGCTGCGATAAGAAGCATGAGCTCCTGTTCTCTCATTAAATTTTGTTCATTTATTTTCTATTTCTGTCATACACATTCCCATTCTTGTAATGCGACATTCATACCTTACCTTACATTATTCTCTAAGTATAGAATACTTTCCCCATCTTTTCAAACTTTTTTTTTTTTTGGAGACAGAACCTCAAGCTGTCGCCCTGCATAGAGTGCCATGGCATCACAGCTCACAGCAACCTCCAACTCCTGGGCTTAAGCGAATCTCTTGCCTCAGCCTCCCAAGTAGCTGGGACTACAGGTGCCCACCACAACGCCTGGCTATTTTTTTGATTGTAGTTGTCATTGTTGTTGACAGGCTCAGGCTGGATTAAAACCCGCCAGCTCTGGTGTAGGTAGCCAGTGCCTTAGCCACTTGAGCTACAAGTATCAAGCCCTTAATCAAACTTCTTTATCCTGATGGTTTCATTTTATTTACACCTGTTTTATATCATTTATTCTAATTACAGTTCATTTTGCATGTTTCTATCTCCAGCCCCTCTCTCTCCACTCTCTTCTTCCCCAGCTCTAAAGGGCAAGAACTGTGTCTTGATCATCTTCATAACTCCAAGGTCCAGTATAGGGCCTGATGCAGAATAGACACTCCTTTGTGTGGGGAATCCAACTACTAGCTATAAAGGTAATTTCTAAAAGTCAGGGGGGATGATTCCACTGGAATAAGTATTTTGGCTCCCAAATTATGGTAAAGCCTCAGGTGGATAAACTTGGTTTCAGTTTATCTGTCAAGCATTCACGTTGCTTTTCTGTTAGTACCTGAACAAGGATATTCACCCAGAGTCTGAGTCCTCAGTTTCTTAAGCCTAGACTCTCTTCAAGAGAACACTCTTGACCTCTGTAGCACCCTTAACAATCTTAAAAGTCAATGATCCTAATTCTCTTACAACCTTTCTTCTAGGAAAGGTAAGAGAAATATAATATTGTAGTACAAAGTCTTTGGGGTTTCTTGAAGCCCAATGGAAGACAAGTCCAGAGTCCAGCTTGGAAAGTTCTTCCTCTAGGAAAATATCTCATTGTACCAGCCTGTTCACTCTCTCCCTCTCAGCAGTGGTTCTCAATCTTCCTAATGCTACAACCCTTTAATACAGTTCATCATGCTGTGGTGACCCCCAACCATAAAAAAAAAAAAATACATATATATATATATACATATATATGTATTTTTTTTAATATATATATGTATAGATATATATATATATATGTATAGAGAGAGAGAGAGAGAGAGAGAGAGAGAGAGAGAGAGGGGGACAGAGTCTCACTTTATCGTCCTCAGTAGAATGCTGTGGCGTTGCACAGCTCACAGCAACCTCCAGCTCTTGGGCTTAGGCGATTCTCTTGCCTCAGCCTCCCGAGTAGCTGGGACTACAGGCACCCACCACAACACCTGGCTATTTTTTTTTTTGTTGTTGTTGCAGTTTGTCTGGGGCCGGGTTTGAACCTACCATCCTCGGTATTTGGGCCCGCTGGCACCCAACTCACTGAGCCATAGGCGCCACCCCAGAAAATTATGGGCTCGGTGCCTGTAGCTCAAGAGGCTAAAGTGCGAGCCACAAACAACAGAGCTGGTGGGTTTGAATTCAGTCCAGGCCTGCCAAAATAACAATGACAACTACAACCAAAAAATAGCCAGGCATTGTGGCAGCCACCTGTAGTCCCAGCTACTATGGAGGCTGAGGCAAGAGAACCACTTAAGCCCAAGAGTTGGGGGTTGCTGTGAGCTATGATGCCACAGCACTCTAACCAAAGTGACAGCTTGATGCTCTGTCTCAAAAAATAATAATTTTATGGTTGGGGGTCACTCCAACACAAGGAACTGTATTAAAGGGTTGTGGCATTAGGAAGGTTGAGAACCACTGCTCTATAGTACTTACCTACCATATCTGCAGACTTATCAACAGTGGCTACTCATAAGAGTCCAGAAAAGGAGCTTTATTAAATACATATTCAAAGCAGCCTCAAATAATTAGGGACCCTTATTAGGCATTTAATAAACAGAAAACTGTGCCTTCAGTTATTATTAATTTGTTGCTTTTCAGAAGTAGTAAATGGGGCAGCGCCTGTGGCTCAGTGAGTAGGGCACAGGGCCCATATACCAAGGGTGGTGGGTTTAAACCCGGCCCTGGCCAAACTACAACAAAAAATAGCTGGGTGTTGTGGCAGGCGCCTGTGGTCCCAGCTACTCTGGTGGCTGAGGCAAGAGAATCGCCTAAGCCAAAGAGCTAGAGGTTGCTGTGAGCTGTGATGCCACAGCACTCTACTGAGGGCAACAAAATGAGACTCTATTAAAAAAAAAAAAGAAGTAGTAAATGTACAATGCAAACAAGGTGAAAACTGCCAAGAAATGGCTCTCTCACCTTTAGGATCTTTTGAATCTTGGTATAAAACATATTCACTTTATATGCTTATTTCTCCCAACTTAATATTAGCAATGTGAGCCTCGAACAATATGTAATCCATTGGGCAGGCACTAGGGATGGTAAGGCTGGAAAAGTCTTTAAAATTATTTAATCTAATCCAACCATTTCATTTTTCTGAAAGAAAAAATGGGCTTAAAGAGGAGTTGCCTAACCATCATAAAGCTAGTAAAAGCTAGTCACAAAGGGACTCAAACAAATGCTTTTAGACTACCACACCAGTTATATATTTTTTTCCTTTGGACAGAGTCTCATTATGTCATCCTCAGTAGAGTGCTGTAGCATCACAGCTCACAGCAACCTCAAACTCTTGGGCTTAAGCGATTCTCTTGCCTTAGCCTCCCAAGTAGCTGGGACTACAGGCACCCACCACAACACCTGGCTATTTTTTGTTACAGTTGTCATTGTTGTTTAGCTGACCCCAGGTAGGTCCGAATCCACCACCCTTGGTGTATATGGCTGGCGCTGTAACCAGTGCTACAGTTGTTTTTGGGGTTTTTTTTTTTGAGACAGAGCCTCAAGCTGTCGCCCTGGGTAAAGTGCTGTGGCATCATAGCTCACAGCAACCTCCAACTCCCGGGCTCAAGCAAGTCTCCTGCCTCAGCCTCCCAAGTCACTGGGACTACAGGCGCCCGCCACAACACCTGGCTATTTTTTTTTTTTTGGTTGCAGCCGTCATTGTTGTTTTGGCAGGCCCAGGCTGGATTCAAACCCAGCTTAGGTGTATGTGGCTGGCACCTTAGCCACTTGAGCCACAGTTGTATTTTTATTATCCAGTGCAGCCTCAGACAAGTAGACAAGTTGAGACTTGCTCAAGACCACACAGTTATTCAGTAGAAGGGCTTGATCTGGTACCCCAGCTGAGATCCAGTGCATTTCCCACAATAGACACCTTAAACTTGGTATAAGAAGTATATTTCTGCAAGCTAGTCCTTTTCAGGCCCCAGCACTGAGAAATCCCCAGTGCTCAACTGAGGGTTGTGACCTTAACGCCTAACTTAAACCAACATGTACAGATCTTATCCTTTCATTTGAAAAAAATCTTTGAAGCTTCTCATGTTCCACCAGACCATGAGAACCAGGAACAAAATCCAGTCAATTCAGCACAGTATAAAACAACAAGTATGGTAACCCTGGGCCCCCTGGGAATTGGCAAGTCAGGTGTATAAATCCCACTTATTCTAGGACAAAACAGGAAGCAGAAGGGCAGGGCAAGAGCTGGTGGGGAACAGCCAAGAGAAAAATATCACATTTTAATGAAATGACTACCAATAAAACCAACAGTAATGATTAAGGTTTCTCTAGATACTCTCCCTTGTCTTCTAAAGGGTTTTCTCCTTTACTAGCTTACTGAATATTACCAAATGGCTTGGCACTCATAGCTCAGTGGTTATGGCGCTGGCCACATACACTGGGGCTGGTGGTCCGAATCGGGCCTAGGCTTGCTAAATGACAACAACAAAAAGAGCTGAGTGTTGTGGCAGGTGTCTGTAGATGTGATGGCAGGAACTGTGATGAGGGCAACATAGTAAGACTCTGTCTGAAAAAAAAAACAAAAAACAAAAATACCCCAAAAAACAAATATTACCAAAGGGAGTGCCTCAGGAAGATTAGATGATTTTTTTTGAGACAGAGTCTCAAGCTGGTGCCCTGAGTAGAGTGCTATGGCGTTATAGCTCATAGCAACCTCAAACTCTTGGGCTTAGGCAATTCTCTTGCCTCAGCCTCCCAAGTAGCTGGGACTATAGCAACAACACAGCACCCAGCTATTTTTTTGTTGTTGTTGTTGCAGTTGTCATTGTTGTTTAGCATGCCTGGACCGGGTTCGAACCTGCCAGCCTCGGTGTATGTGGCTAGCGCCCTACCCACTGAGCTTCGGGTGCTGCCCAGATTAGATGACTTTTAAACCAGCAGTGAGTTATCTGAAAAGGGCTTCTTGAACTCTCCTGAATCTTAAGATTCTTCTTTCATAAAAAGAGAGATCAAATGATTTCTTCCAGCTCTGAGAATCTGTGACACCACACCAGGGCCTCTTATTTTTCAGGTTAAGGCACAGACACAGGCATCTCAGAAAGTATCATTCTTGTTGTTGTTCTATTCTCCCCTTCTTTAGCTTATTAGGAAAAATTTGTGAAGGTTGAGCCTAAGAACTGGTGTTGACTTGGTTTTGAAACTTGGCTCTGTTACTGTTTGCCTGTGTCCTTGAGAAAATTACTTAACCTCTCTGAGCTTGTCTCCTAATCTTTAAAAAGAGGTTAATACTACCTACCAGACAGGATTACCAAGAAGATTCAAAGAAATAATGTAATAGATGTGGAAATACCTCCTGTAGTACTTGGCACTTAATTGGACCAATTCATAACTTCTCTTCCTTCTTTCATGTCTATAGATGCCAGTGAAAAGGTTGAGCTGAATACAGTAACTTCTAAAATGTGAAGGGAATGTTCTCAAACCAAATTCAGCAAATTTTCTAGGTGCCCATGTGCAAGAGACAGACAAGGCCAGGAACTACTAGGGCCCCTGGTAAGTACTCATTGGGCATGGGGGACAAGGATATATACAGAAATAATACCTCAGAGAGGGTCAAAACAGGTGCTGGGGGCAGGGCAGGCTCAGTACAGTAATAAGATACATTGTAGAGAAACAAATGAAACAGATGGCTCCTGGTTGCTTCCAACAAGGTTCTCACTTTCAACAAATTTACTTAGCTGTGAATGAGTAGGCATTTTGTTATCTCAAGAAAGCCTGTAATAAAAATCTCTTTATCAGAGAACTGGTTAACCAACTCATATATTCTTTTTTTTTTTTTAGACAGTGTCACTATGCTGCCCTCAGTAGAGTATCATGGCATGATAGCTCACAGCAACCTCAAACTCTAGGGCTTAAGCGATTCTCTTGCCTCAGCCTCCTGAGTAGCTGGGACTACAGGCGCCTGCAACAACGCCCAGCTACTTTTTGGTTGCAGCTGTCATTGTTGTTTAGCAGGCCCAGATTGGGCATGAATCCACCAGCCTAGATGTATGTGGCTGGCGCCCTACTCACTGAGCTACAGGTGCCGAGCCAATTGATATATTCTTATAAAATAGTTTTCTACACCCTGTCATTGATGGGGGTAAAATATCTTAAGAGTCCTTACTATGTGCAGGTAGTGTCTTAAGCACTATACAAGTATAAATTATTTAAATACAAATATCTCATGAAATAAAGACTAGTATGAAAGGGAGGCAGGTAGATTGCTTGAGCTCAGGAGCTTGAGACTAGCCTAAGCAAGAATGAGACCCCATCTCTAGTAAAAATAGAAAAATTAGCTGGGCGTGGTGGTGTATACTTGTAGTCCCAGCTACTCAAGAGGCTGAGGCAAGAGGATCACTTGAGTCCAGGAGTTTGAGGTTACTGGGAGCTATGATGCCACAATACTCTATCTTGGGGCAATAAAAGTGAGACTCTGGCTCAGCACCTATAGCTCAACCGGCTAAGGCGCCAGCCATGTACACCTAAGGTGGCGGGTTCGAAACCCCAGCCTGGACCCGCCAAACAACAATGACGGCTGCAACCAAAAAATAGCCAGGTGTTGTGGTGGGCGCCTGTGGTCCCAGCTACTTGGGAGGCGGAGGCAAGAGACTCGCTTGAGCCCAGGAGTTGGAGGTTGCTGTGAGCTGTAATGCCA
>CAUYTI010157998.1:0-18341 GCA_963575145.1 Galago senegalensis
AGTATCACAAGAATGGAGGAAAAAGTATCCAATGTACACACCCCTATTATGAAACTAATTTATACTTTTTATATGAAAGCTATAACCAAATAGCCTAAGAATATGGGGAGGGGGGAGGGAGAAGGGAGGGGGGAATGGGAGGAGGGAGGGGGTTTGGAGGGATCATTTCTGAGGTTTGTCTTATAGGGGTACAGGTGAACCTTTCTAAGAGTAGAATGTGAACGTTTTAAAGCAATAACTGAGAAAATGACATGAAGGCTGTGTTGACCAGTTTGATGGAAGTATTTCAGATTGCATGTGAAACCCCCACACTGTACCCCAGAAGTGCACTAATGTACATAGTTATCATTCAATAAAAAAAATTAAAAAAGAAAAAAAGAAAACTGGGGCTCAGAAGAATTAATAACATGTTTAAAGTCCTTGAAGGAATGGGTGGAAGAGCTGGGAGTAAAGGCCAGGCTTGGCTACAGGGTCTGTATTTTTAATCTCTGGCCTTGAATTTCTAAACATACTCAGGTAAAGTCCTTTAATGTTTCACATCCCATGTAGCTCTGAAAGAAGAAAAATTAGGCTCTTTTCTAATAATGGGAAGTAGCTACCATGATACTTTTCTAAGTCAATGTTGAAGAAGAACAGTATCATTACTAAGAACTTAGTGTAGCTAACTGCCAGGTTGGAGGCTGTATGGATTACACAGAAGTGGGTTTGTACACCCAGAGAGACTAAGAGCCAGCATGCGGTGGACAGGAAGCTCAGGACTGCATCAGCTTCTATGCAAAAGACAGCACCTCTGTATTACCTTCTGTCTGCCGAAGAAACTGAATTGGGTCTTAATCCACATAGTTGTAACTGCTCCCATTCTATTGCTACCCTATGCAGAAACTCACCTAAATCTCCTTTCTGTTGGTATTTCCTGCCTTTTAATCAACTGTGTTATTCTTGATGTTATTCTCGTTTCCTTCTCTATAATTAATTTCAACCTTGAGAATGAGAAGATTGAACAAAGATGATTTATTTATATTTTGCCATTTCTCTGTTCTTCTTTTGCTGCATCAACTATACTTATTGCCAATGTCGGTGGGTTGAGCTAAACATCAGGGACTAGTCTCCCTGTTTGCCATTAAGTATTCCAGAAAACACATCCTTCTCCTTATTAGCTAAGGCAAAACTGCAGCACATGAGGTGTGCCATGGTGTGTTTCCTGCCTGGGTCCCTCCCTGTGAAGCCTGTATTGCTGCCTCTGCCTACTAATAGTGCTAGAATCGTGGAATTTCGGCTTATTGACCAGCACAATGTGACTTTGGATCTAACCTACAGAAGGCTCAGTTTTCTCATTTCTAAACTGGGGATAATAATAGTATATGCCTTATATGGTTGCTTTGATGATTAAATGACGTTAGCAATCACAATACTGGCCTAACTCATTATGATCATTTAATAAATTGCATCTGCCACCCACCACCCCCCAGCATTTATCATCGCCATCCTAGAGGTTTACCCCAGCCTCTGCGTCAGCCTAGGACTGCCTTTCCTGATCCAGACATCTCAAAGCTGCTTTGTTTTCCCACCATTTCTTGTCTTTTGCACATTTTCTTTTCTTTTCTTTTTTTTTTTTTTTTTTTTGAGACAGAGCCTCAAGCTGAGCCCCTGGGTAGAATGCCATGGCTTCACTGCTCACAGCAACCTCCAACTCCTGGGCTCAAGCGAGTCTCCTGTCTCAGCCTCCCAAGTAGCTGGGACCACAGGCACCCGCCACAACGCCTGGCTCACATTTTCTTTTCTTTTTAGAGACAGAGTCTCACTTTATTGCCTGGACTCAATTGACTCATGCTACTGTGCAAATGAGAAAATGGCTAGAAGGTTGCTCCAGATAACCAGGACTGGGTATTCAAACTGAGTGTGTGTGTAAGAGAGCTGCTCAACTTCTTGTCATCCATCTCATGATGGCCAATTATATGTGTCAACTCTACTGGGCCACAGGATACCTGGATGTTTGGTTAAACACTGTTTCTGGTGTGTCTATAAGGGTGTTTCTAAAAGAGGGCACTTTCTGAATAAGTAGACTGTAGAGGAGATTGCTCTATCCAGTGTGGGCCGACCTCATCCAGTCCACTAAAGGCCTGAGTAGAGTATAAGGCAGGGTGAGAAAAAATTCTCTCTCACTACCTGATTTCAAGTTGGGCTGTCAGACTTGAACTTGGATCAGCACTTATATTGCTGGTGTTCTTGGTTCACAGGCCTTTTGACTCAGACTGGAACTATACCATTACCTGTCTTGGGTCACCAGTTTGCCAACTACAGATCTTGTGTCAGCCTGCATGACTGCTTAACCTGATAGTAAATATCTCCCTGTCTGTCTCTCTCACTGTTCTGTTTCTCTGAGGAGCCCAGACTAACCTAACCCCATACGAGTTAGTTGCGATCAGAATTCTAGTTGATGGGGAAGATATTATTGAGTAAGATGGCTAAGATGCCTTAAATCACACCACCTAACATAGAGGGTTGGCCTGTAGTCAATTAAAAAAAAAACTAATTCAACCAAAGATGCCAAGGAATTTAGTGAGTCTCTTAGAAAATTCAGGATACAGGGAGGATTTTTTATTTACAATTCAGAGTGCAACATTTACTCCCAGGTTTTAATTTATTGTATTGGATTCCTGACCACAGAAGCAACTGGAATCAATACTAGATGGAAGAGTAGCTAACAAAATAATTGAATATGATTTTGGTTTTAGAAATAACTGTGAATAAGGCAAAATGTTGATGCCTATTTAATCTTAGTGGTGGGAAAAAGGTATCTTATTTTAGGTACTTTCAATAGCTTCATTAAAAATTAAAGAAGAAATAATTATGCTGCCTCTGATAAGCCCCTAATGTCTCCATGAGGAATGTCTGAGAATGTTGGGCTGTGTCTTCCCAGAAGAGTTGCTTCCTTTTATCCTCTCAGAACCTCATTATTTAATTACTGTACTTTTTAACTAAAATATTTAAAATTTAAAAACTAATTAGACATTGTTTTGTTTTAACTATTTTTTCCAGATGTCTTCCTTGCTTACCAGCCAAATTTAGGAAGCCACGGCAAACAAGCTTGGCAGGAAATGCATGTTTAACTGTTTTATGGGCAATGTGTAATAACAATATCGTCATTTAAAATGTACTTTACTATTCCCCTGGGTCTTTATATTCTCTGCACCATGTTCATTACTACTGATTCTTTGCCTTTCCTGTTCATTTAAGTGAGAACTCTTATTGTATTCAAACTCTTAACCCCCAGGGAATTTTCCTTTTGAACACTATTTATTTCAAAATAAAAAAAAATATATATCTACTTATATATCACAAGACACATCTCAGGTATAGGAAAATGTTTCTCTTCTAGGAAATAGGTAGTTGCTTACTATTATACAGAGGGTTCCAAAAAAGTGCAGACACATTTCGAGAAAGGAAAAAACTGTATTACAATTGTAATACTTAATATACACTGATAACATTTGCTATCTTATATATTCTATCTTGTATGTCTTGTAATTGCACAGGTCAAACATGACTTGAGTGTTACAATTTCAATGCAGTTTTGTCCTTTCTTAAAATGTGTGCACATATCTGAGGTACCCTCTCTGTATTATAGATAGGCAAATAGAGATATGAACGTTTAAATACCAATTAAGATAATAAAAAATAACACTAACATTTATCAAGCACTGACTATACCGCAGGCATTATTCTACATGCTTTATTATCTCACTTAATCTTTTTAACGACTCCATGAGATGCCCATTATTACCAGCCCCTTTTTTGCAAATGATAAAACCAAGGCCCAGAGAAGTTATTTAATTTGTTCACATAGGTGGATCAACCAGAAATCAGTTTGTTTGTTTTTTTTTAAAAACTCTGTAGTAAACGGACTTAATCTCCAATATCATTTATTCCTCATCTCACTCCAAGGAGACAGGTGTGTGTTCCTAACTGCCAGGCGTGGTGCCTTTGGTCTCAGGCTTGGCACCCTGTGGGCGCCGAGCTTCTTCAATAATCCCTGAATGTTGAGTCTTGCCGCACTTAGTTGTGGTGATGGCTTATAGAGGGACTCTCATACAAGGAGTCTGGCAGAGCCTTTTACAGACACACAAGTGCCTCTGATCTGAGCATACAGTTCTGCCTGGAGTTAAGATTTCAGGATTGTGTGATGCATCTGTAGGCAGACAACTCTCTTCTGAAACCACCAGAATGAAGCTATACTTTTGTGCAGTGTGTGTGGCTTTCAAAGTCTCTTATCATATAGGATCTCACTTGACCTTCTCACAAACCTGTGAGGCAAGCAGGAGTGGTTTCAGTATTTCCACTTTTCACATTTTTACAGAAACCTAAGGTTCAAAGAGACAAGTGAGTGGCCAAGCTCACAAAAGATGGAGCATTTCAAATACGGAGTCAGCACTAACAGCCCGTTCAGAACTACAAAGCTACTTCTCTGTAGACAGAGCCACACGGTGAATTTACAGAAAAGTCACAAAAGCAATAGTGCCTTCTGATATTGTTTGTTTTTCTAATTCCAAACCTCACTCACTAATGTCTGGCAAGGAGCTAAGCAAACAGAAGTGGCCTAATCAATAAAGGTAGATAAAGATGATGGAGTGTGGCTGAGTTCAGAATTCATCAGCTCCCAAGTTTTGCCACTTAAATATATCTGTATCTCCTTGGTTGGTGCTAACCAATGCCTCTACATTGCAAATGCAGTAAACCTCAAAAATATATCATAAAATCTATTTTTAAAAAATGTTTGTCAAAATCTGCAGTAGCTTTTCAATATTTCTTAGGTTGTTTCTTTTGTTTTTAAAAACTGTCATTTTGATTTTGACAAGGTTGAAAAGGACCTCAATTTTCTGCACCTCTTAATATAAGTATAAATCTGGTACTTACATTTTGTTTTTTATTTTTGTAGTTGCAACAGTGATAAACTTTGCTTTATGCAATAGAAATGTTTTTAAAAGTCATCTGTAAATGAATTACCAAAAAATGTGATTTGTGGCTCATAAAGTGAAAAATGCTTTTATAAAAAACACCATTCACTGATGGCTGTGAGTTTAGAATTTCACAGTTGGCTTTTCCAAATCAGAGTACACCTTGGGGTTTTGTGTGTGCGTGTATGTGTGTGTATGTGTATGTATGTGTAACTTTTAATGATATACTAACAAGTATTTTTCATTCATTACTCTGTGACCAACATTCTTAAGTTATAAACTTATACTACTGTAGCAGTTACCAGATGAGTAAGCATGATTTTGAAGGACTTAACCAAAGACAGCTAAAATAGCCATTAAGAAAATCAGTGTACATGCCTATCCCAATCAACGGAAATCAGAGGACTTGCCCATTTTTTTTATCAATTGTTCTAACAGGACAAAACTTTTCATTTTCTATGAAAAGTTCCTATCCCATTATTAAAAGGTAATTCTTTAGAAAATCAGATTATTGAATAGGAGAGAAAAGTTAAAAAATTATCCTGATACTATTTTGATTGAACATTGTTAATCAAAGATTTAAGAACTTTGATGGGAGAATTTTTAGTAGAATTCTTCCTGTGGATTTAAAAAATATTTGTTGTTCTTACACTGCCCAAATTTAGATTATCACTGTATTTAGTTATAGATACTTGGTATATAAATAATTGAAAATAATGGAATTAGGTTTATTAGGAGTTTATTTTGAATGAACTCAAAGGATGAAGGATATGGCTGGTAAAACCCAATAGGAAAATGACTATTCTTCTCTCCTCTGCCCCCACTGGTGAAGTATATTTACCAGTAATGGTCTAATGGTCCTTTGTGACCATTTTGAAACAATTCCTAGGCTCCCTAGGGACGGACAATCCTGGTAGTTTCATCTGGCAGTGGAATAGTCTTGAAACTATTGCATGGCCTAGCAGCTTCAACAGCTGCATGGCCTAGCAGCTGCATGGCCTAGTCTTGAAACTCTGCATGGCCTAGCAGCTTCAACAGCTGAATAATTGAGTGGAAAAATCAATTATTGGAGGAATTTGATCTTCCTGGTATTTGCTTTCCCCAAAAGTTTGAAAAAAAATCATATCATAGTGACAGATACAGCTTATTCTGTTATCCTAAGGAGCTTATTTCAGAGTTTCTGTCAACTTGGGTAGATTCAAATTAGATATCCAAGCACTTTAAGTCATAAACCCTCAAAATTAAATCACTGGCACTTACACAGATTTTAAAAGTAGTAACTGTTATTTTAAAGTATGTGTTTTGCAATCTGTAAAAGTAATCTGATCAACTTCCTACATGTTAGTGAATGCTTACTGAAGGAAGGAGTAAACTAACTTATTGTCTAAGTCCTACCAGAGAAGTTTTATAAGAAATTCATAATTTTGGCAAAATACATCAATATAAAAAATTAGAAAATTAGAAAATGTCTAAGGATAAAAATGAAACAAATTTTATTCAAATATTCAGCAAATATGTACTGTAGAGGCTATGAAGATGAATGACATATCTGTTTGCCTTTTTGATGCGATGGGGTGTAGAAATGCCATCACAGATACAGGCCGTCCCCAGGGTATGAACAAGGTAGGTTCTGTAGGTTGTTCTGCAGTTGCATTTGGATGGAAGTTAGAACAGGTGCATTTACCTATTCCCTGCAGAAGCTTCCATTAGTAAGTGTGAGTCAGCTGTTTGTAACTTGGGACTTAAAGTAATAGCCTCTGTTTGTAATTCAGGGACTGTCCATACACTAAGTATTTTGGAAGGGTGGAAGTAGGTAAATTCCAACTTGGGGTCATCAGTGAAGTCTGTTCAAATCTTGGCCTTAGCCAGATAGCCTCCACATACTGCAATTTTATTTAAAGGTTGGCTTAGAAAAAAAACTAACTATTAAGATCAGAAAGTCTCTTCCAGTAGGTTCCAGAATTTCCTTTCTGCTTCAATGTAGACATTGAGGAGCAAGGCTGAGTATAATGACTATTTGTCAAAGAGGTCATCTTCTCAGGGTGTGTATCATAATTCTTTATAGGGAGAGAAAGACATGTTAATTTGAAAAATCTCCCCAGTTCATATGCTACCTTTACTCCTATCACTTACCGGTTAGGGTTGGGTTTAAAGTTTATTTTTCATTTTGATAAAAGCAAAACCTTGGCATCTGCTAAGGTTTGAATGTGTCCACTAAAGTTCACTTGTTGGAAACAAGCCTCAGTGCAACACTGTCAAGAAGTGGAATCTTTAAGAGACCTTTGGGATGGATTAATGGTATTAGGGCAGAGCAGGTTAGTGATCATGGAGAGGGTTCCTAATGCCAGGGATGAGTTCAGCCTGCTTTCTTTCTTGTGCTCTTATGTACTTTTGGCTTTCCACCTTCTGCTATGCAATGACACAGCAAGAATGCCCTTAGTCATCCTCTTAGTCTTTCAGCATCTCAAACTGTGAGCTAAATAAATTTCTGTTTGTTATAAGTTATACCATCTGCTGTATTCTGTTATAGCAACTGAAAATGATCTAAAACAAAAAACCTGGTGCTGGGAAGTGGGGTTGTTGCTATAACAAATACCTGCAAGTATGGAAGTGGCTTTGAAACTGGGAAATGAGTAGAGACTGGAAGAATTTGGAGGAACAGGCTACAAAAAGCCTAGATTGCTATAAATGGAGTATTAGGGTTATTCTGGTAAAGGCTCAGAAGAGGAGGAGAGCTATAGGGAAAAGCCTGAAACTTCCTAGAGATTATTTAGAAATATAGAAAATAAAGGCTATTCTGAAGAGGTCTCAGGTGAAACAGAGATATTGGAAAGCAGAGTAAAAGCCATCCTTGTGATAAAGTGGCAAAGAAATTGGCTGAAGTATATCCATGCCCAAAGGCTATGGAAGGCAGAATTTGAGAGCAATGAAGTAGGATATCTAGTAGAAGAAATTTCTAAGCAAAATATTGAAGGAGCTGCATGGCTACTTTTAACCACATACAATAAGAAGCAAGAGAAAAGAAAAAACTTAAAGATGGAATTTATCACTAAAAGAGAAGCAGAATGGAAAGATTTAGAGCATGACCATGTAAAGTGTGGACAAAGTATATTTAGGAGAGCGAACCCAGGGTGTAACCTAGCAGCCATTTGCCAAGGAGATTAGTACAAATAGATGGGGCTAGAAGAAAGCCAGGTACTACCCAACAAGGCAACGTGAGAAAGACCCTGAAGGCATTTCAGAGATCTCTGAGGCGGTCCCTGCCATAGCAGGCCCAGAGTTCTACAAGGGCAGAAGGGTTCCAGGGGGCAGGCGAGGGGCACCCTCTGTGGTTAGCTGCTCAGGGCTTCGGGTCTCTGTTCTCCACTTTCTGCTGCAGCACTTCTTAGCTGCCCCAGTAGGCTCAGGTGAGGTTTGTGCCACAGTCCTGGGAGTCACAAGAAGTAAGCCTTGGTGGCTTCCGTGTGGTGTGGACTCTGCAGACATGCAGAATGCAGGAGCTGTGGGGCCAAGGCAGGCTGAGCATAAATAGATGGTGCCTTGGTATGATGAAGCATAGGGCCAGAGTTAGCTGTGGGTAAGATGTCCAATCCTTCCCTGGCTGCCTGCTCTTGCCATTCAGGGTTTAGCCCAAATGCCACTACTTGGAGAGGGTTTCACTGACCACCCTGTGTAACAGCCAATCTCCCCTATGTCTATCCTAGCTCCTCTTTCTGTTTAATTTCATTCAGAGCACTTGTCATTATCCAGAATATATGCTTTATGGGCATAGGGGCCTCATAGATTTTGTTGACCCCTGTATCTCCAGCACCTAAAGAACACAAATGGCACATGTTGGTATCCAAAAAATTTTGTTGAAAGGATAAAATAAAATAAAATTGGATCTTACAAAAAGACTATTATAAGGGTTAAGAGATATAGTTTAGTCACTAACAGAGGAGGGAAAGAGTGCTAACTTAAACTACCTTCTCTCTTGAATGCCCCTCTCTCCACCTCTCTCCCCTGCCTCTCCCAGCAGATTCTATATCTCCTAGAGGAATAACCTTTATGAAACATCTCTGTGGAGTAAGGAGAAAAATGCCAATGAGTATGTGTTGTGCTTAAAAACGGACTGTAGATGGGAAAAGGGCTGAGAACCTCTTGCTTAATGGAAAGAGCATTAGAAAGGAGTTTAAGAACTGGCTCAACTACCAGTAAGTGGAGTCCCCGGGCTATTAATTGGCTTACTCTTCTGTCAAATATGGACAACAGTCCCGGACTCCCAGACTGCCCTGAGGTTAGATGAGGCATTATATGTGAATACTCTCAGCACAGCACCTAACCCCAGTGGCTGCTTGGTCCCTCTCAGCTGGAATATGAGCGACCTTGAGTAGCTACATTACGTCTATGCAGCTTGGTCTCCTTACCTATAAAAATGTGGCAACTCCAGCTTGAATGGAGTAATAACTGACCTATCCTCTTACAGGCTGTAGGTGCCGTGCAGGCATCAGGATCTCTATTCTTGGTTTTGTCTTGAGCTAAGCGACTCAGTCAGTCTCTGGTGCCTCTACACTTTTGTTAGTGAAAGTAGAATCTTATCCACTTTATTTCTTCACTCTGAATATAAAATGAGGTAATCATTCAGAAAACATTTTGTAAAAGTGAGAACTATGAAAAACGAAGCTTGTTCATCATCATCATCAACTTCAAAATGATGGCTCTGATGACTGTGGTGACTGTGTGACAGTAAAGATGCTATTAGAACTTGCACGACAAAAATCACTCCGTCACAGAGATTAGCTCAGCGATACGGAAAGGAGATGGAATTAATGCCAGCTCCTTTCGCTCCTGAGGGTTTGATACTCCACAAAGCAGAGCTCGGTATCTCAATAAATGTAGAATGAAAGGGACGAGGGATTAACACTCAAAAAGCAGCCAGCTCAGGAAGTATTCAACAGTGAAGTAATATCACGATGATAAAGTCTATTTAGCAATTCTACAACTGCGAGTTCAGATAACTTCCCTGTCTTTCACTCCCTCTCCCCCAATATGCCTCAGGGGGTTACAGTTCCAGGGGTGAAACTGTGTGAGGAGGAGTGAATGAGTTACCACATGAGGCCTAATTCCTCACCTTCTTTCTAGTATAAGATGCAAAGTCTACAGGCTGGTTAAGGGCTAGAAGTGAAGGGCCAGGGAATCCCTTAGTGGTGTGTGGGTAGAAGGAGTCTACGGATTTTACAGTTTTAAGTTAGTAAGCTCAGTACTGCCTGCCTGGCAGGATCTTGGGGATCAAGTGGCCTGGCATTAGTCATTGTTCTATTTGGCTGGTAGAAGGACTTGGACTGATCAGATGGGAAGCAGGAGCGTCCAGGTGTCTATACCCCTCAGCAGCACTGATTCCATGAAGAGAAGCCTGGGTAGGTCCCTCTGTGATCCTTCCTTTCCATCTGCGTCTGTGTCCCAGACCCTCCTCTTAGTATTGAAGTGTGGAGTTTCTGAGCTCTCCCTCATGAGACGGTGATATGTGCCTGCTTCATCTCCATATCCTCAGGGCTGCACAGTCCCTGGCATACAAAAGGTGCTCAGCAAATGCTAGGAGAATTAATGAATAAGTGAATCTGTGATGGGTTCTTCTCTTTCAAATTCTAAGGCTACTCTAGCTATAAAGAGAGGACAAAGGACTCTTGGCCAAATGAAGACCGTTTAACATCATCACTCTGTTCAATTACTTCTACCCCAGTTACAGCCAAAGAACATCAATTAGGCTTACAAGACAAAAAAAAAAATCATTCCCAATGGAACTTGAAACCCACATTTAATTACAATGAAAGCAAAAAGGAAGTAAATATAAGACATGTTCATGATAGAAACAGACTATTAATGATGATCCTTGTTATTCTATATGTATGCTTATAAATCACACCAACTAGTGGAAATCAATCTGTAGGAATTGTTAGGCCATTCATTCTCAAGTCATGATCATTCAGATAGAAGCTCGTATTAGGTTTTCTCTTTTATTAGTAGTAAAAATAATAAATGGAGGCAGTGGGGAGAATATTTAAGAAAAGCACAGCTTTCATTTCCTTTAGAAGCATTCATATACACACAAAAGGACTCATTACGATGTTAGCAGAAGCCAGCACAGTCATACAAAGAAATTTTTATAGATTGGCTAAAGTAGAATTCTAGTCAGAATTTTGGCAAAGATAATTTTTGTTCCTCAACTATACATTCCAGTTCAGACTTCAATTAATTTACAGTAGAACTTGTGTAAGTTGACCACACAAGGAACTGTAACAAACTAGTCAACAAATAGAGGTGGCCAAACATAAGGAACTAGATCTACTATCCTGATATGCACACGTGGTGCATGTCCGGGCTATAAAAATTGGGTCAACTTAAGGAGGTAGTCTGTGTCAGGAGGTGGTCAACTATGGAGGATCTGCTATATTTCCTCTGAATGAAAGAAGTAACCACAATCCTCCCCCCAAATATCTCAACAGAGGCAGGATCTACTTGTCTATTTATATAACAAAATAGAGTTGAATGATCTAATAAGAACAATACGCATTTAATTCCTTCTGGTGTGGCTGTATTATCAGAAGCCTACAAACTGGCTTTAATCATGGGGGATCAATTTAAAGACGCATCTGCTAGTCTTAACTAAAGCACTTAATGATTCAGTTGTATTGAAGCCTGAAACGTAAAGAGTGAAAACAGAAATTTTATTTTGCAGTTAACTCTTAAGGCAGATTGAAATGAATATTCACAAAAAGAATGACTGAAATGAGTTCAGTAGTATTCAAAAGGCAAAGAGAAAGAACAGTTATTCCATAAAGAACTTTAAATGGGAAAAAATGCCTTAATATACTACATGTACAAACTAATAAGGTTACTCTCATTAGGCAAAATATTACTATTGCTGCATTACAGACATCCATTTATCATGTTATAGCTACGTGATGGAAACAGATACAGTATATATTTACCTGGAGGGGAGGTAATTATAGCTGGAAAAAATCAGAAGAGTGAGGGTTTGTGAGTTCCTGTGGTTCAGCAAACAGGCCTCATGAACTCTCTCAGCTGATGGAGGTCCAGAGCCCTGCTGTTTCTTAGCCACTAGTTCCTGCTCTGTGATCTGTGTTTTAGACTCTGTGGCTGTCCCTTGGGCCCATCATAGCTGGCCGTGAACTGACCCTCAAGGCTCATGTACATGGGGTCTCTCCACCCAGGACAGAGCAGACACTGGAATTAATGTTCATAAAATGGATGAACAAGATAGAATCACTAATTCCCTCCATGGCCACTTAAGGAGAACAAACTTCTAAACAGGTAATGATTTAGAGCTCATTAGTCAGAGCAGGAAAGTGAACAAAGTCCTAGCCACACATCTTCTGGCCATGAATGTGAGCTGCTATTGGGAGGAAGCTGGCCAAGCCGAGGAGTGTAAATCTATGAAAGGTTTTCTGTCACTAGATTCATTTTGTTACTCATGTGCTTTCAATGCCTTGATCTTAAAACAAACAGATAGGAACAGAGTGATTATAATTTCCTAACTGTTGGTGAGATCCAAAAAGATGCAAGCAGGCTAGTATTATCTGTACTTCATGTTGGATGAAGAGAGCTGAGTGACCATTTACACTTGTAACCATCAATAAATCATAGTATGAGATTTTAATCACCAACAGAGGAAAGTCCTGCTTCTGAGAATGACGTGTGTGATCTGTCTCAGCAAATCAGTTTTACCCATTAGATGTGTCTTGGACTCACCTTGGAATTGGAGTTTGCAGTGAACTGTGAACTGTAATTGTTCTTCACACCAAAGAGCAATCAGACCGCTGGAACAACCCAACCTCAGGAGACTGGCTAACTGGTATCTGCATAACCACCAGATAAATAAGCCTTTCCATGGTCTGAAGTTACCCCCACGTGTGCTTGCAAAGGATGTTTGAAGTAGATTCTACAAGAGGAGGGGGCAACTTGGTGGGAATTTCCTGTTCAAAAACTATTAGAAATAGTCAGCTTTCATCAAAGAAGTCCACATTACCCAGCATTCAAGGATCTTGATTTTTCACATGAGAATTGAATGAGATGTCTCAGAACACTCTACTACTTATTCTAATATTACTAGTTGGAATATTGTAATTACAATAGTATATATACAATAAGATAATTATGAAATGAGGTTTCTTTTTTCAATTTTTACATTTCACTGTGGCTATTACATCCTATCCCAGGGGTCCTCAAACTTTTTAAACAGGGGGCCAGTTCACTGTCCCTCAGACTGTGGGAGGGCCCGACTGCGGGCCCCGGGACTAGTTGGCTGCTAAGCAGGACAGGCAACAGTGGCAAAAACACCTGGAGGGCCAAATAAATGTCCTAGGCGGGCTGCATGTGGCCTGTAGGCCGTAGTTTAAGGACGCTTGTCCTATCCTGTGGCACATTGGTATGCCACAGAAAGTTTTAAATATCATTAATTAAATTATTTTCAAAAGAAGTTCAAAGCACAGTAAGTATATTCTTTTTTGTAAACTTTTCTTTCTGTTGAACATAATTTGCGTGTGCCATGGAAGTTTAACTATAGGTTCAAGTGTACTGTGCAGAACACTGCCCTAACCAGTTCCTGTACGAGTAACTGTAAACAGAGGGAAATGATTCTGATCAACACAAAGCTCATGATCTAGTTGCTTTTTCTCTTTCAAATTTCAGGAGGAATTAGGACATTTTAGTTATGCTAAGTGTTTTTAAGGAGAGGTACAGAGGGTTATGGCAGAGAACTTACATGCAATGCTACTCTGGTTGGAGAGGGTTGAGGAAAGTCTTCCTTGATGTTTGAGCAGACACCCAAAGAATGGTGAGGTAGAGGTGGGGTCAGGGGAGTGTCTAGGCACAAAAAATAGCACAGAGAATAGTGCCCGCCACTCAGGGGGCTCGCAATAAACATTTGTTTAATTAATGATGCAACAGTACACGCTGCTTGGCCCTTTGTCGAAGTTGACGAGGTTGCCACGCTACCCTCAAGGTTATGATCACAAAGTTTGTTGCTGGAAGCTTTGCTGTGAATTCTATGGCATCTTCAAAGACAGGTTTCCATTTTTTGGGGGGGGGCAGCATGGAAGCCTTCAATGCTTCACACTATTAAGAATTGAGTTCTTTTTTTTCTTTTCTGTTTTTGTTTGTTTGTTTTGAGACAGTCTATGTCACCCTCAGTAGAGTATGATGATGTCACAGCTCACAGCAACTTCAAATTCTTGAGCTTAAGTGATTCTCTTGCTTCAGCCTCCCATGTAGTTGGGACTACAGGTGCCTGCCACAACGCCCAGTTATTATTTTGCTATAGTTGTAGTTGTTATTATTGTTTAGCTGGCCCAGGTTGGGTTCGAACCCACCAGCCTCAGTGCATGTGGCGGGCGCCATAACCACTGTGCTACGGGCACTAAGCCTAAGAATTGATTTCTAAGGAATCCTGCCACTAGAACAATTCAACCTCAGGAAGTTGGCAAGAGGTTTCCAAAGTTGTTCTCCAGAAACCAAGAGCTTATAGGAGAAATTTACTGGGCACGAATTTAGTCATATATAATGCAGATAATAGGTCTAGCAGCAGTATAAAGCTGTGGTAAATGATGCCTATTCAATGTAGGCTAAAATATCAGACCCTCTTTCCCCTACATACATCATATCTCTCTTCCTAGTTTTATTTCTCAAAATAATTACGAAATATTTAAGAAACCAAGGACTTTCTGCAGTAGCTCGTGATACTATATATAGTAAGGCTCAAATAGAAAAACCTAATAAAATGACATTTCTTTGGGTTAAATGACTCCTTTTACCTTCACACAACATTTCATGAGTTTTATTTTCCCTGAATTCTAAATGAGGCAGTGGCTTGTGTAATAATGCCTGTACTCTGAGATACATGCTTGAGGGGGTGATTTTTCCAGCTATCAAAACAATAATTAACATGTATACCTAGTAGTCCATCAGTGGCATCTGATGTTTTGATTCCTTGAGTGACAGAGTAATATACAGAACTTCATGCAAATTCATATACAGCAACTTTGTGAAAAGCAAAGTCACCTTTCTAACTTTGCAAGCTGGTGTCTGAAGCACCCACACACTAGTAGAACTCCAGGAGTCCTTTCACTCAGCCCTCGCACCCTCACCCTTCATGGTAATTCTGAAAATGGACCTGGTCTCTGTTGCTACATATAGTGCATTTCTTTACCCTCCTGTCAGCACAGGAAAATGCAACAAATGAGCTTGGCTTGGAGAAGAGTGGGATGTGGCTGCACAGAAGGAATGAGATTATGAATTTTCAAGGGTCATGTCTGGCTCCAGAGAGACACTGGAGGATGGCTCCCGGGAACACCTTGAGGACAGGGACCAGGAATTATTTTTATCTCATGGTCTCTAGGGCTCATGATAGAGTTTGGCACATGAGTAGTCACTGAATAAATGAATAAATTTGTTGAGCAGGCAGGTGGAGAAGCAATAGATGCTCTTGGGGGAAGGTCACTGAACCAGCCGCAAGAGCAGTCTCTACAGTCCATGGTGTGGTTACAAGTCACCATCATGTCACCCAGATGACTTCCTTCTTAGTGATTGCTGAATGTATAATTTCCGGTGAAAATAAAGTATTTTGAGATATTTTACCTTATATTTTGATTCTTGCATCATACTATTATTAAGTCAGATTTTATTACCCTATCTGCTTAAAACTTTCAGAACTACCAAATGCCTACTGGATAAAGTCCACACCACTTGGCAGTTTGAAAGGGCTTTCAGGATCCAGAACCTACCTACATCTTCCACTTGTCATCCCCCCAGTGACCTGACTCTCTGGCTAAATTTACCTACTTATA
This sequence comes from Galago senegalensis, assembly GCA_963575145.1. Taxonomy (NCBI): domain Eukaryota; kingdom Metazoa; phylum Chordata; class Mammalia; order Primates; family Galagidae; genus Galago; species Galago senegalensis. Next base: position 15,797 of record CAUYTI010157998.1, read on the forward strand.
GTTTACACAATCAGGCCATTTCATGGTGCCTGAGGTTGACTTTGCCTTTGAACTTGTCTCCTTTGCCTTCCTCCCTTTGCCAAGCAGTTTAACATCGGCTCATCTTGTAAAGTGACTCTGAAAATGTTTATGACCTAATCACTCATGTATGCCCTTGAATGTCCTTCCCTATTGGCACTCATAATACAACATTGCATTGTTTGGTTTGCAGAGTCCTCTGCTTTCCAGACAGGGGCTACCCTGATGGCAGGGACCACATGTTCACATTCATTTCCGTATCTCCAGCACATATCACAGTGCCTATTACATGGTAAATGTCACATAAAAACAGACTAACTGAATGAAGAAATAACTCAATGAGCAGTTTTCTCTTCACTATTTTTGGCATCACAATAGGGATAATATCTGTCTCTTTGTTTCACACTCATAAACACTAAAATGCCTGATTTTATGTCTCTAAAATGGTGAAGAATGGTACATTACAATAGTTACATTTGGAAGAAGGGTCTTTTAAACATATAATATGCACCCAGAAATGTCTGCTGTCTTTTTTCTAGTAGTTCTCCAGGAGTTGACTCATTGGGAGGCTCCAGATTGTGTTAATGTGCTTGGCCAGACGGGGTTTTATAACACTTTTGCATGGTGTATCACATAAAAGACACACACCTGTTTATTGAGCCAATCGCTTTTTTAAAAGTTACTACACCATCTGTTGTGCCTGCCTTCCATAAAAATGCAATGAGTAGACAATGCTAATTTTGAAATATGGAAGCTATTTTCACCTATTTGAAATCCTTAAAAAATACTTAAGTAGGCTGGGTGTGGTGGCTCATGCCTATAATCCCAGCACTTGGGAGGCCAAGGAGGGTGGACTGCCTGAGCTCACAAGTTCGAAACCAACCTGAGCAAGAGTGAGACCCCTGACTCTAAAAATAGCCAGATTTTGTGGTGGGTGACTGTAGTCCCAGCTACATGGGAGGCTAAGGCAAAAGAATTGCTTGAGCCCAAAAGTTTGAGATTGCTGTGAGCTAAGATGTCACGGCATTCTACTGAGGGTGACCAAGTGAGACTCTGTCTCAAAAAAACCTTCAGTAAATTCCTTTAAAAAACACCTTTACGACTTATGAGAAAGGGGTTCTGGGTAAGATGAAAGGTAATAGAAAAAATGTATTTTACTTTCGGTAGTCTCAGATAGTGTCAACTTTATTTTGTAATGATTTGAACAATCAATTAATTTATTTTTGAGCAGGAATGGCAACTTATAGATTGATACCTCTGCTTTTAAAAATATGGAAGAAAATAAAAGGTGCCTATAGATGACGTCAGGGAGAAGAACCTTGGGGATAGAAGTAATAGCTGAATTGTAACAGCTGCTTTCAGCACCCTGAAATAGGAAAAGCAGCTGTTAGAAGAAATAATGTCTTATCTTCGCTAATTTGTTTCTCCAACCATCCTTAACTCCTCTTTCTCTTTCTCCATTAGAATTGCCCAGTCCCTAAATTTTCCCTAGGTTCAAATTCCAACACTTTCTTTTATTTCCTCCTTCTGAATGAACATAAATGAATTTTATTTTCATGGTTCATTTTCCCCACAAGTCATGCATGCTCTGATATCCTAATTCAGATTTTCATGCTCTTCACTTTTCACATTAATTCTCAACTGACTGACCCTCTTCATCTGTAATTATTACCATGAAAGTTCTGAATATCATTAAACTCTTCTCACTGACTGCATTAACTTTAAGGTAATTTGATTAATTCAGCAAGCCAGTGGCAGATGAAGATTTAACACCTTCAAGAATTAGTGCATTATCAGTATTTTACAGCAACTAGATTTAAAAGATAAATGAAATCCTTGGGGACCAGATTTTCAAAAAAAAGCTGCTTGTTTCCCTGTAAGATTTGAAGTCATTTTGTTAAGGTTTCAAAGTGCATTCTAAATTGTTTCCCCCAGAATTACAAACCGAGGATTCCTCTGCATTCCCCTGCAGCCTTGGTTTAATAACTTTTCATTTCTGGGGAGCGTGTACATTTCCAGGGCTCAGTCAAAGGTTCTTCACTTGGGAAAACACAATGATTTGGAGGCAGCAAAAGTTATCAACTGATAAATTGTAGAACAATATAGCCTGCCAAAATCCCCACTGTGGAAAGGCGTCTGTTCTTTTCAACACTTATCAGGGACAAAGCCTTGTTAGTGTGTGTGTGGTTTTTCAGTGCCTTACTCCACTTTCACCATTACCTGTATCATAGTCAAGTAAAGCGTCTTTGGATAAAAACAAGGAAGGGGATGATGGGAAATGCTAAAGAGCTCTTGTGCAAGTAATACATGCTTATGGTAAATGCCAACATTTTCCTTTAGAGGATCAAAGAATTGGTCATGCGAAATTTACTAAATGTAGGATATAAATGTCTTAACACAATAACTAAGAAAATGCCGTGAAGGCTATGTTAACCAGTTTGATGAAAATATTTCAAATTGTATATAAAACCAGCACATTGTACCCCATGATTGCATTGATGTACACAGCTATGATTTAATAAAAAAA
>CAUYTI010157999.1:0-25773 GCA_963575145.1 Galago senegalensis
ACAAGTGAATCTTTCTATGAGTAGAAAGATTAATACAATAAATAAGAAAATGACATGAAGGCTATGTTAACCAGTTTGATGGAAGTGTTTCGGATTGTGTGTGAAAACCCCACACTGTACCCCAGAAGTGCATTAATGTACACAGTTACCATTCAATTAAAAAATATATATATTTGGCTTGTTCTAACTGAAACTTTTTTTAAAATTTTTCCCATTTGAGAATAGTTTCTATTTCAGGGGGTTTGGGGAATTTTTATTTTACTGATACATGATATACTACATACTTATGGGATGTATTTGTTTCATGCATATGTAATGATCAACTCAAAATATGTGGGGTACTATCCCTCGAGGATTTATCACTTCTGTGTGCTGGCAACTTTTCAAGTTCTCATTTATAGCTACTATGAAATATGCAATATATTGTTGCTATCTCTAATCATGCTACTTCACTATTGAAAGCTACTTATTTCATGTGTTTTAATGAGCTTTTAGAGGCCCTGACCTCAGGAAGTTTTCTCGGCTATTTGGCTTACTGTATAATCCTGCAGCAATGTGACCTTGGAAACCCCACACCTCAGGCTAATTAATTTTACTTGTATTTACTTTTCCATGTAATGTCCACCTTCTTTCCTTCACTTAGGACTTTTTCAAAAACGTCTTTCTAAAGGTTAAGTCTCCAGCTCCCTTTCTGAGGACACACCGCAGTAGAAGACTCCTCATATTTGTACAACAATTCTCTCCAAAGTAAATTAGATTTCAAGAAAAAAAAAAACTGGTGAAGCCCAGGGGATGTACGAGGCCACTTACTTTCATCTCCTAGAATTCTCACTGTCTCTTCTTACCCAGTGACTATCAGTGAAAGCCATGCTGAACCTCTCACTTTTCAAGGGCTCAGAGTAAAATACTCAGGCGAATGAAATGCCGCCTTCTTCTGTGGCTAGTCCAGTGACGTGGCACCTGAAACTGACACTTAGTTTCTGAAAATCACCTGTTCCGTCTGTTTGATCCACACTTTCATACAACCCTCTATTTTTCCCAGTGTCTCGGGGTTATTGGCTAGAGTCAAGTAGTCCACAGGTTCCTTCAGAGTTTTCGGATCAAATACGTCACACTTTTGAAGGTTCACCTAGTTAAAATAAAAATTCAATATAAGATGCTGCTTTTTAAAACACACACACACACCTGTGTGTTTTACATTTCGCTATATTCTGACAGAGTTCTGAAAAGCCTCCGGGTAGCACTGGCCCCTACTACACTCCTGGTGGCTTTGCTCACACCGCCCTAGCCTGTGAGGACCTGCTGGTGCTCATTCTGATCCTGAAAGCCCACCGACCCCTCCTGCTCAAAGAGAAGGTCTCCTTCCATATGGGGATTCAACTTACTTTCAATCTTTATCTCAAAATGAAATGGAACCATGTGAAAAAACACGGCTTTTTTTTTTTATAGAGAAAATGCCAACAATTTCATTTGGTCCACCCTGCACTTTGGTACTTTGGTCTCGCCTGCACCATAATTAATCACTAATATAACTGGGATGTTAGCTGAAGTCATCCTGTGTCCATCTGGATAAAATATGCTCAATTCCCCACTCCACATAATTTGGTAAATGTAATGACTCTCCCAATATCCCAATATCCCAGTGGGATCCCTATTCCCAGGAGAAGGAAGGAGAGGGTCACAGTGTCATCATTACCATAGGATCCACTCCACTGCCTCCCCCACATACCTGGTGCGGGCTCTGCAACCTCCCCTTGTTCCTTTATCTGCTCTCTCTCTCTCTCTCTCTCTCTCTCCATCTCTCTCTGCCACACACACACACACACTAAGTTCACTGGAACTTAGTCAGTGAACCCCCAATAAAAATCAGTTATTTTAGTTGCCCTGTAACTGATTAAACATCCCACCTCGGGTCATTCACTGAACATAATCACAAACACAGACTTAGAGGTAACACAAATGGGCCAGAAGCTACATCTCACATTTGCCAAACTTACTCTTACAGGCCCTTTAGTCATCGACTGAACCAGAATCCAAGCCACTCTGTCCTCTTTCCTCCTCTTCCAAACACACACACACCACCCTTGTCCCAAACGCCTTTCATTCCAGGACAGTGGTTCTCAACCTTCCTAATGCCACGACCCTTTAATACAGTTCCTCATGTTGTGGTGACCCTCCAACCATAAAATTATTTTCATTGCTACTTCATATCTGTAATTTTGCTACTGTTATGGATCATAATGTAAATACCTGATATGCAGGATGGTCTTAGGTGACCCCTGTGGAAAGGGTCGTTCAACCCCCAAAGGGGTCATGACCCACAGGTTGAGAACTGCTGTTCTAGGCTATCCGGCAATGTCACAGGCACTCCCTGCCCTTGCCTCTGCAGTCACACGTCTGACTAACTACACTGTGCATCACTGCCAGTATGTTTTATGGAATCCCCGAATACATTAATCATTACAGACCGTAGCAGTTTAAATCTAGTCACCACCATGTCTTGAAGGGTCAATAAAATCGCCTACAAATTTTTTCCAAGATTCAGGGGCATTAAGGCCTTCGCGGGAAGCATCCCACCCTTACACATTGCGTTTCTGACCATCTCATCTTTTTTAAAGGAACAACTTGCTCGTTCTTACCTTCTCCTTCAGACTCTCCTGTGCACCTGTCAGGACACTCACAAAGCCTTCCAAGGAGCTCAGGAACTCCTGCCGAATGCTGGCCGCCTCGGGAAGGCCCTCGAGCTGCCCCCAGCCATGGCTCGTGGCCCTGAGAGCAGGTAGGAAGATGTCAGAGAGCAAACGCCGCACACTGTTTAACAGGCCTCCGTCGGCGGCATCCAGCATGTTGAAGCTCAGCTCCTGCAGAACGGATAGCAGAGCCCGCGTTGTGAAAGGAGCCTCAACTGCATGGCAGCTGCTCAGTCCTTTCTGAATGTCGGTAGTGAACCCGATACCAGGCAAATTATTAGCTCAACAACCTGGTGAAGAAATATTATTCTTATATTCTTATATTACTATTCTAAATTGTAACCACCAAAAGGAAAGCAAGAAATGAGTAGAACACCAGATGTTGACCAGTTTATTTGCTCCAAGAAGCCAAAGTGCCCACGGGGAAGCACGGAAAATGTGCACAGATACACACGGCTTTGCAAGAAAATAAAGTGACACACCCACTTCCAGAAATCTTATTTTAAATGTAGGAAATCTGCCACTGCCACTGAGTAAATTATGCATGGGGAATTCTTTCAAAAAAGAAAGACCTCGCTGCTAGACACACACACGTAGTGTTCTATCATTTTTATAAATTGAACATTAAGTCCTCTTACTCAAAAGATTTAAAGCAAATGTTCTGGTTTTTTGTTTTTGTTGCTGGTTTTTTTTTTTTTTTTTTTGAAGAGAAGGAAAGAGAAGTTTATTATTTTGCAAGCAAAGGAGGAAAAATGGAGGACTACCATCTCAAAGTCCAAATTTCCCTGTTTTTAAAATATTTATTCAAATTTCCTTGTTTTTTAAATATTTATTGAAGCAAATGTTCTCTTAATTGCTTCCTTTGAATGCTTAAAAACATACTTCATTGGAAGCGGTTTTAGATATTAGAGTGAACACAATGGTTGTCTCCACAGGAAGGACGTTCCTGTGCAATTTGTGTGATTTGGATAATTTGGTGTAAACGATTAACTCCTGCCCTTACCCGGTGGATATTCTCAGGGGTGATGGCTTTGGAAGAGTCGGTCCTGATGAAGAACACGCACACCCCTGTCAGAGCCACATCTTTTCCCTCAGTCACGAACACCTTAGGCTTTTTAGTCTTTCCAGAAACAAGATTCACCCCTCCTGGAGAGCCAAGTTGTCCTACAAATGCAAAGGAATTTCGGTTTCCTGAATATCATTTACAGTCCCCATGGGTGCCTCTGCGAATAAAGTTTCCTTGTTAAAATATTACCGTTGTTGATTTGTACCTGGGCCCCAGAGGGGTCCACCTCTTGAACAACCTCTAACGTGAGGCTTAAAGGGATCTCAAAAAATAGGTTCAATTCCAGATCACAGGTTCATCTCAAGATGGTTGTTCCAGGCACAGCAAGAACGGGTGAGGGAGAAGAATGTACTCACTGGTGTGGTGTGTCCTGTGTTCCCATTGCTCTGTGGGTACCGTGGTGCACTGCTAAGACCCACAACCCTGAGGCAGCTGTGTCCTGTTACAAGTCTAACAGCCAATAGGCAGCAGAGGCAAAGTCAAAACCTAACTGGGACCGCACACACAGAACCCCTACTTCCCCAGCTGAGTCAGCAGAGCTGAGTGGTCCTTCAGGACACCACAGAGCCAGGAGGGAGCAGAGGTGGGACCACGTCCTGACCAATAACGAGCACCCTCAAGTCAGAGTCAGGACCCCGATCTTGGGCTGCACTTCACAGCCACGTGACCTGGGACCAGTTTCTTGGTCCTTCTGTGCCTTTGTTTTCTGATCTTAAAAATGAGAATAACAACACTAGAACTTAGTAACTGGAATTCTGGTGAAGATGAAATGAGTTAACACATGGAAAACCCTTAGAAAAACACATAAAAATACCAGTTCAGTATTTATTTATTGCATTGGAAAATACACTTTCAATTGTCCAAGCATGCAGCTCATTGAGCAGATCACTGAAGGACAGAATACGCTCTGACACACCCCAGTATGTTCTCATCTGCCCAGGAAATGCTAGATCTCCAAATGAACTGGCAGCTCAAGCAAGATGATTAGGGTGAGAAGGATGGTGTAAATGAAGGACTTTGGGGAGGGCAGTGGACTAAAAACTAAACCCTAAAACCCTGGGATTAGGCCTTCTTGGAGGAATCCTCCCTGGGAGCTCCACCCCCTGATGGTGCCAAGCTGGAGACTTCTGACTGGAACTTAGTCAGTGGACCCCCAATGAAAACAACTGGAAGGTCTCTTTCTCTCTCTCTCTCCCTCATTCAAAATTGTGTCCCACTTTTGACTAATACCACCCAAGTCTCATGACTAATAAAAATCTTAGACAAGAAATTTCAACCAAAGTACCAAGATACCAAGATATGAAAGATACCAGAAACAAAGAAAGTTTCAAGACCAAAATATAAAGTCCTGCAGAAATTTCCAAGTAGTTTCCCTGTAACTGATAAACATCCTACCCTGCGCCCATCAGGAGTGTAGACTGAGAGTCTGTGAGGCCTGGGAAGGGCAGAAGTGCCAACTTCCAACCGTCCCTACTCTACCTCAGGTCAGGAACAGATGTCTACAGTCTCAGTCTGCCCAGGACTGATGGGTTTCCTGGGATGTGGAACGTTCAGCACCAAAACCAAGACAATTGGTCACCCTAGTCAAAAAACAAGGTCTTCAATCCAACCACCTAAAAGTCTGATTTATGTCTCCTGGAGATTAAGGGGGAAAAAATGGATGGAGATATGACACCTACCCATGGGAATCTAAGCACAGTAAGAACACATAGAAACCAGACTGAGCTGGGAGCTGATACACTTCTAGAGATGGTAGGGGTGACACGCAGAGTGTTTCCAGGAAACCAGGTAGGGTCCCACTGAAAAGAGTCAGACTGGAGCCACCTTAAATCCTGCTCGAAAGGAGCTCCTGAGAGATGATGGGAAAGAGCCAGTCTACTAAATAGAGGCAGAGGACAACCATTGTGAGGACAGTCCATCACCATGGGAGGCCACTGTGCTCCAGTGGTGACCTGGGGAAAACCCAGGAGGGGGCCTGCAAGAGCAGGCTCAGAGAATACAAAGTCAGCTGACTCACAACGGCACAGTCCAGAAAAGACTTTCCTCCCTCCCTTACCCCTTGTCTCTGCCCTGCCTCGGGCCTGACATAGTCAAGCACTTTGATCAACCCAACACATACAAAGCACGGAAGAAGAAATGGCACTGGAGGACCACATGCTCCCGTCCCAGTGCAAACTTCAACCTTTTTTTATTCGATAATGATGTTGTTCTTATTTATCGTATGTTATGATCACACATAATTTTAAAATTTGTGTTTATCTCTTCTATTTTAATCCCTGGAATGAGTTGGTAAAAGCACCATTGCCAAGTACACATATACAGTTTTATGTGTTTTGGAGAAGTTGTTTAAAGACAATCCCAAATTATAACTTAGCCTTAGGTAGTAAATAATTGAAAAGTTTAATTTGCCATTTCTTGACATGTTGACTTTTAAAAGCATCTGACCCTACAGATTGTCTATGAAATAAGAGAAGTGTTAAATATTCTTTATTTGACATTATACATAAACCACACTAAAATGCCTTTCAATAAATAAAAGGCAACATTTTAGTAAACTCAAGAAAATGAGATTGACATAGCAAAGATGAAAAGTGCAGAGTAAACACTGCCACCTTATCTCCAGCCCTAACCTTTAAGAGGCTAATGGATACCAGTTAACACCAGCGAGAGTTATTTGGTTCTGAAACAGTGAGGGAATTTCCCCAGTATTTAAATATATTCATGTAAACAGTTATATAAATCTTATTATAAAACCAATCTTCAATAGGTTTGGGGATGGCAATTTACTATCTTTGGAAAACATTGAATGGCACTAATTAAATCTAATCATACCTTTAGAAAAGGAAAAAAATGATAGATTTACTGAACGGGAATCATTGTCAAAAATAAAAAATAAAAAATAAAACTCATATTCCTTTAACCATAAACCAGTCTTAGTTAAATCAGGACTGTCCAACAAAAATATTCCATCACTCATTCATGATCTGAACTCTGGCATATGAGACCAATCAAATTATGGTACACATTAAAAAAGCTCTGAGATATTTCTCTTTTGTAATAAATAAGACAGTGCCCAACTACTACTCATTAGTAGCTTTTATGAGATAAGCTACCAAGTCTGCCCTCTCTCCCATCTTCTTTATGCCAATCAAGATCATTTTTGTTCCAGGGATGTACGTCTTAGGACTGTCCAAATACTCCGTCAGTGTACCCTCTCCCCAGGGGATGCCTTTGCTCTTATTGGCATCTGTGTAGGAGAAGCCAGCGGCCTGACCCATTTTCTGCCCACAGAGACCATGGAGACTTGGCCCAGACTTATGCTTGTCACCCTTTTCCACAGTATGGCACTGGGCACACTCCTGAACAAAACTCTTCTTGCCTTTCTTAATATCATCCAAATTTAATTCTCTCTTTGGTTGTTGACTGTACATAGGCACCAACCACATACACCTAAGGAGGCGGGTTTGAATCCAGCCCCAGCCTGCCAAACAACAATGACAGCTGCAACCAAAAAAAAAAAAAATAGCTGGGTGTTGTGGCAGGCACCTGTGGTCCTAGCTACTTGGGAGGCTGAGGCAGGAGACTCGTTAGAGCCCAGGAGTTGGAGGTTGCTATGAGCTGTGATACCATCGCACTCTACCCAGGGGGACAGCTTGAGGCTCAGTCTCAAAAAAAAAAAAAAGAAAGAAAGAAAGAAAGGCTATGGGCTGGAAGCTGGACATCCCACTCTGCAAACTTCAACCTTCAAAGGCCCTGGCTGGGGGAATGGAGGTTTGAGGGTAAGTACAGGAGAATTTCACATTTTATCAACTGGACATTTTTTATTTTTGAACTGAGATGCATTGGTAATTTGAAATGACCATAGAAATTAACTTTTATCTAACAATGTCCAGAAATGTCATAGGATTGCCTGAATTTTAACCCAAGGTCAGGAGAATTACTGCCACTGAAAACACTGAAAGTTACAGCGAGAAGCAAAACTAAACTTGCATTTATGTGAACATCCTATGAACTCTGCTTTCCCATGTACAATCTACACAGGAAGACCAGCTTCTCCCGGTGCCCAGTCCCAGGAAGAACTTGATATTGCATTTGAGCTTTTGTTTGCAGTCTGGGACAGAAATCAAGACTCGTTTCTTTCTTTATGTTTAAAACATAATAAACTTTCTAAGCACAAAATATCAAACTGAAAACTTTGGGAAAATGCCAGTCAGTTTAGAATTCGCATGAATAATTTCTTCAATTTTTAAACCAAGAAGCATACTCATACTCCACGCCAAGAGCAATAACCTACTTCTCCTTTTTTTCCAGTGGGTCATAAAAGGATGCAAGTGACATTTTAATATATTAAATAATATAGTAATAGCATATTTACTTATGTTCCTGGTTTGTCCTTAAAAGTTACATTAGTCCACTAAAAGCAGAACAGGATATGCCAACTGAATCCATAGAAAGATTTGCAAATTTTTTTAACTGAAAACAATGAAAACCATCATTTGATATTACTCATTTAAAACCGAGTCAACAGAAAATAAATATAATGTGATATCTAACTGAAAAAAAAATCCTGTTATACTCACTGGCAATAATTCCTGTGTTAAAAAGAAATAATGCCTGCATAGAGAAAGCAATGCCCATTAGCAGTTCTAGAACATAATTCCATAGGAGGAACTAGACTACAAGCACAGAAAGCTCCAGACATTCCCCACTTTATTATTCCCTTAATGTCAGCACAGCCTAAGAAGGAAAATAAAACATCCCTAATAAAGTCAGAAGAACCAGACTAAATCCCCACCATTACCTGTCCTGTGTCCTTGTGATGAAGCCAGAGCCTCCCCCTCCCCCCAAGCCATCCCACCCCACCCATGGTTCCCTCTGTTGTCACCCTGCGCAGGTATAAGAGGCCAGTTCTCACGGTGGTTTTCTTCTGCAAGCCACCCTCACGTAACCTAATGACGCGTCTCTGGGTAATGGCACATGAAATTTAGATACCTGTTTCTGCTACCTCCACATCCTGATAGTAAAACATGAGGTGACGGAGACCTCCAGCTGCAAAAAGCTGACCGATTCTTTCAATCTGGGGAGGAAAAAAAGGCAAGGTAATGACTTTTGTTCTAAATCAGAAGCTGTACTTAAAGCCAACATTGTTAGCACAAAAAAGTGAAATTACTATCCTCGTCCTTCTTCAAACAAGACTATGTCGAATGCATCTTTCATAGAAGGGAGCACTGTCTTCGACATAAAATGTCTCACCTGGGCAGATTCCGTTCAAAAATGCAATTTGATCAATCACAAGAATATGTGCTACATCTGCACATTTGACAAGGGACTGTCCCTCCATTTTTTGCTAATACCCTAAGGTGTTGAGCCGTTGAAGGCAGATAGAAATGTAGCAGAATGTTTCATCTTCAATCAATAGCAGATCAGAAGGAGAGAACAAACCTTCTTAAAATTCAGTCTAACACGCCAGAGATAATTAATATGAAATTGCAATAATCCCTCAAAACTGCCGTAACACGTCTGACTACAAACACTCCCTGCAGTAGCCGCCTGCAACTTAGTCCCGCCCACAAGCGTCCCTCTAAGTCCAGGGGTCTGACAACTGCCTATTACCAAAAGAAGCGAAAATCGTGAGAAGACACAGGGTGAAATCTGCACACCCAGTGGAACGGCTACCATTAAAAAAACAAAAGGCAAAACACAGCAAGTGTCGGTAAGGCTGGGGAGAAAGTGGACCTTGGTGCCCTGCTGGTGGAAATGAAAAATGGGGCAGCTGCTGCGGAAAACAGGGTAGGAGAGTCTCCAGAACATAAAAAAATGGAATTTCCACAAGATCCAGCCATTCGGCTCCTGTGTATCTAGGCCAAAGAATTGAAAGCGGGGTCTCGAAGGGATGTCTGCACCTAGGTTTACGGCTGCACTGCTCAGGATCGCTGCCACAAAGCTGGGAGCCGGGTGAATGGATAAGTGACATGCAGTCTCCATATGCAAAGAAATAGCATTCAGCCTTAACGAGGAGGGACGTTCTGAGTATGAGTGAACCCTGAAAACCAGATGCCAAGTGAAATGAGCCAATCACAGAAAGACAAATACTGCAGGACCCCACGGCCAGGAAGCACCTGGAGCAGCCATGCTCCTAGACAGGAGGTGCCATGGTGGCTACTGGGGGCTGGAGGGAAGGGGAACTGGGGAGTTGTAGTTAAGCATTTCTGTTTGGAAGGTAAAAAATAAATAAATAAACAAATAGATAAACAGTTCTGCAGGCCCATTGCACTGCAAAGCAAATGGACTTAACACTGTCAAACTGCACACTTTAAATGGTTAAGGTGGTAAATTGTGTGTTATTATACAACTTAAAATAATCTTTTAAAAAGGCAAAATCTAGTCAGAAATTTTAAGTGTGAAACTAAGCCCCCCCCCTTCCATTTCCACCACACTATAGACAAAATGTCAAACTGTTACCCAGGGAGAAGCAGGTGGCTCTGTTTTCTTTGTTACTTTTCCTTGGTTGAGGATAGCACAGGATGAGCAGGAGGGACCTGTCCCGCCAACAGTGCTGTGAGGGGGATGCCTCCATCACAGCTGGGAATGACCCTTCCCCCCGCCCCCCAGCCCTGCCTGAGAGCCGGAGCTGGTGCTTTCTTTGAACCTCCAGGTTCTGACTTTCTTGCATCCTGAACTTGAATAGCAGTTTAGCTTGGGATTCATATAGATCCAAACTTTTGCCCATGGATTTCACCTGCACTGTTCCAAATCTAGATGCAAAATCAGGCAAATGGGGAAGCAGGGTGGAGTCCAGCATTTCAAATCTTGAGCTGTCTCCCCAAATGACCCTGTCTCCTTCTAAGCCTCCACATTTGGGGAATAATGTTACCTCAGTCCAGGTAGGATGAAGATTAAAGGAGATCATAAATGAAAAGTGCCGAGAACAGGGACTGATAGACCGTAAACGTTCAAATGTTAGCTATGAGGAGAAGGGCAAGGGGAAGGACACTTCCTCAGCTCCTATTGATTCACCCCAGAGTTTACATATTTTAGTGTGATCCACCCTTGATTGTTCCCCTGATTCCTGTTAACCCCGCCAGAGGAGCTCAGCTGGAAGAGGTGGAACCGGTGGGAGGCTAGAGCTGCGTGTACCGGCCCCCGAGATCCAGGTGATCACAACTCTGCAACTCAGCATTCCGTAACCTTGTGATGATCTTAAAACAGCCATCGCAGAAGTATTTACTACCCAAGAATCAGCAAATGCTCAAACGAGTGACTCCTCCCTCCACAACCCTGCCCAAAGTCATTTGTTAAACATCTACAAGTCAGCCTACCACAGAAAAGGATTCTCAATACAGGGGCACCCTGGCAACCAAAAGGGCTGGCTTGCTTTTCCTAGTGCATAATTAGTTTTCTTGTAATTGTATCATAGGGCTCCTGATATGCCTTTCCCACTGCCCAGGAAATTATATCTGCCCAGATTTTGGCCTTCCCCATCCAAAATCAAATCACACCTGGGTTTTGGAAAGAGATTATACCAGAAAACGGAAGTCAAGGCTAGAATCAAATAAAACCAAATTCAGCTGCCAAACCGAAGTCAGAGCCAGAAAATCCTGGCACAATTTAGTCTCCAATCCTAGAACAAAATCAGTGCAAAGATGATTAATCAGCAACGTGAGAAGAGCCCCAACCTCAGCTTCCAGGATGCAAGAGAGCCCCTCTTCATGGGATGTAGAGAGATGCAGACAGAATTGCCATCAGAGTCTTGGAATGACAGTCATGAGTTTTCTTATCTAATGTGGAGAATGAGAAAGTCCTAAACTCATTCTGTCACAGAGTCAGAATAAAGCCCTGTCCGTGTCAAAACAGACACCCTCTGAGGCACAGCATGGGGTCCTGACCCAGGACAGTTTCTGTGCCCTCCACAGTCAGACCAGCGAGAAGTCGGATGCGTCCCACCTGATTCCCCTCGAGAATGGCATCCTCCACTTCGGTTTTGCTCAGGTCCAAACAGGAAGCCACAATGGCAAATAGGTAGTCATGCCTGGCATCCAGAAGAGCCCGCCTGGCTTCCTTCTCTTCCTTTAGTCTTTGCTAAAAGAAAAGAATAAAAATGTCATATGGCAACTGCTCTGCCAAATGGATTCGTTCTGTGATAATTTCATACTATTGTTGTTTTTTCAAGTCTCCCGTGTTCAGAGAACAGACAGCTTAATGGCACCGTTTGTTACGTACTATCTTCTATTTTTAGAAATAATGTTATTTTTTTCCTTATGAAAACAAGGTATACTCACTGTTTTGAAATTGCATAATACTAAGCCAAAAGAAGAGATAAAAATCATCTGCCATCCAGAAATTATTACTAGCATTTTTTTCTAAATCTTTACAGATTTGTCTCTATGCATATATAAGCATTCATCAGACAAACAAAAAAATTCCCTATTTTTATAAACATTTTCCTAAGCCATTAAATATTTCTCCGCACTATCTCTTGTCTTTATTTTTTGTCTGTAGGTTCATGTCTGGTCTCAAGATTAATTTCTGAGTACCAGTACTTAACTTTTTAACTATCAGTTATTAATAATAATAAGGCTTTCTTAATAGAACTAATGTTGGCAGTTTGAAGCACCTTTCTTTATGCTCTATATCTTTATAAACATATACAAACATATACATCTATACTTGTTTCCTACCACAAATTTTTTGTGCATTTCTCCCTTAACAGAATATCATAGACTTCTTTCCAGTATGTACAGAATATTCCAACTTAATAGCCGCAAAATATTTGATATGGATGTACCATAATTTATTCAACTGTTTTGCCTTGGTGCCAATAGTCATCTTCCAATCTACTTCTCAGAACAAACTCATTATCCTTAATGCCAATCAGTAGCTCCCACTAGGAAGAGGAAAGGTAGCCCCCTCTGAATCCCTTTTTTAATCAAAAAACATTTATTAAACCCCGAACACATACCAGCACTGTAGAGGCTTACACTACCCAGCAACCTCAAGAAAGCTCACAGTCTGGCTGGCAAGTTGAAAGCTGAAAATGTGGATAGGACAAATGGCTTAACAGTTGCTACAGAAGCATCAAATGTGTGAGTCTCCAAATGCAGAAGGCTTTATGGGCCTTCAGAGAAGGTACAAAGAAGAGGCCTCCCATGGTAGCCTAGGGTGGGGGACAGGAAAGATTTCAGAGGGCAGCAGCTTAAGCCTAGAGTTAAAGGAAGGCTGACCACACTCCGAGGACAGAGGCCTTTCTGCACAAGAGGCGGAGAGGCATAAAGAAAACAGCACATTCTGGAAACCACAAGGCAGTGAGCGTGGCTGAACAGAAAAGGACTAGAAAACATAATAGGAAATGTGGAAAATGTCAGATCCTAACAGTATTTTGCAAACAACATTAGAAAGTTTGAATGTTATCTGAAGTCTATGGAGAATCCCTGAAAGATGTTCAGTTGTCTGTGGGAAAATCCATCATTCTGACAGCAGCGTGGAAAGTGAGCTGGAGAGATGTGAACCTGGAGGTGTCAGGTGGGCCGGGGTGGCATTCCCAGACAGCGAGACACAAGCCAGGCGGAGACAACACAGCCGTGAGGGCCCTTTGGGTGTGTTGCTTGGAGAGGTGAGTCAGTACTCAGAGGGACGGTGGGGGACAGACTGGGAGATACGCACCTGGGGGTCAAGGGGAAGTGCAGTGCAGACACAGACGTGCACAGACATGCAGGCAGGTTCTCAGTCCAGCACGAGGACTGTAGCGCCTGGATCATTCTGGGTGTGAGGGGCAGTCCTGGGTGCTCTCTGGGACTTTTAGCAGCATCCTCAGTGTCTAAATTCTAGATGGCAGCAGCCCCACCACCAGGTTGTGAGAATGAAAAATGTCTCCAGGCATTACCAAATGTCCCCTGTGGGATAAAATTATCCCTCTGTTGGGAACCACCAATATGATGCAGACATAGGCACAGAAGACACAGATAAACAAGACTGTGGATCTAAAAGCTACAATGTGAACAGCATCTTTTGAAGTTATGCAAAACTATGTCAACAGCACTTTCATCCAGCAGGTGGTATGTGCGTGCTAAATATTCAGGAAATATTGGTCAAGTGGTTACATAAGCAAAATTTAAACCATAGCTACCAAAGATAGGGAGATAAAAAGACAAGGAGGTGAAGAACACTGGAGAACTTCAACATGCCAGAAGCAAGAAGAGGAAGAAGTGCAAAGGGACGAGGCTACGTACGAATGTGCAGAGAGAGACAGCGGGGAGCAGGGAGCAGCATCGGCAAACCAGAGCGTGGCCGGGAGCACCAATGCTACTGAGGGTGGGCCGGGTTCATCCGGATAGCTAGGGACTGTGTCTACAGGTGGCTGCAGCACCACAACCCTTGGGCAAAGTGATTATGCCATGAATCTGTCAAGAAGTAGGCTGCATTTCACCTCCTCTTGAACTTGGCAGCCCTGTGACCAGTTTTCATCAAAAGAAACTGGGGGAAGTGAGTCAATGAAACTTCCTGGGTTAGTCCTTAAGGGATCTCCAGCTTCTGCCTTTGACCTTGGAATGCGCCCTCGTGATAACTCAGCTATGAGAAGCCCAAGCCCCTGGGGTGACCAGGTAAAGGAGTTACCAAAACTTTCTGGTTAACAGCCTCATCCCCCTCCTAGCTGACCCCAGCACCAACTTGCAGCCATCTGAGAAAGCTGTTCTGGAAGGTCCAACTCAGTTGACCCTAGATGTGCCTTCAGCTCAGCCAATGCCATGCCCAGCAGGAGAAGAGCTCAGCTGGGCCCACTCCTTCACAGGATCGAGACATAATTGTTGCTGCACTGGGTCCTTAAACTTTGGTGTGGTTGTTATGCAACAATATATAACAATTTTGCTAGAATAATTTTATTGGCAAGACAGAAAACGAATGAATATAGACTTGGGAAAAGGATAATTAAGAAAAAGGAAATAAAGACTGAATATAGACAACTCTTTGCAGAAACTTGACTATAAAGTGATTGAAAAGTCATTGCAATATCTGTGTAATTTACATTCTGTTCTCTGACCTTGGAGAACTATCTGTGAGACGATTTTGTTGGTGCGGTGGGAGGATAATTAAGGTCTTAAAAAATAAACAATCTATATTTTCTCGCCATTTTTCTAAAAAGAAACCAACAGGTCCTAACATAAAATATACATTCCATAAATGTCAAACAGAAGGAAATTTCAACTTCTTTTCAAATGTCACTAAAACCAGGAAGATGTCCTGTTGTTTTGAACTGTTTTCTACCTTTCTGGAAGGGAGAAATAAAAGAATTTTCCCTAAGCAATCACTCTGAATTTGTACTGAGTGTCTTTAACAGCTTGAGTACGTGGAGGTCAACCAGGGGAGCCACTGATCCAGCAACAAAACAAAGAAACGGCAAAAGCTCAGTAGCCAAAAAATAAAAGAAACGAAATTAAAAGAAGAAAGTGGAGAGCCAGAAGATTCCAAATGTAAAGTAACTGAAGGCTTCCAAATAATCCGGAGATTTAAGTAAGATTCTGTCATGGTAACACATGACTATGACCCAATTAGACAAGATTCCATCGGGAAAAAGAATATTCTAGTAGAGGAAAAGCAAGTTCAGTTCCTGAAACAGAACACTAATTATTCTACTTTTTCTGATTGTCACAGAAGGAAGAAACTTCCAAAGCAGTTTTATATATACAAAGCTCATTATCTACATGTTTTTAAAGTAAATGTTTTCAGGGCTGGGCAAGGTGGCTCATGCCTGTGATCCTCACACTCTGAGAGGCCAAGGCAGGAGGATCTTTTGAGCTCAGGAATTGGGGACCAGCAAGAATGTGTCTCTACTAAAAAAAAAATAGAAATATTAGCCAGGTGCTGTGGCAGGTGCCTGTTGTCCGAACTACTTGGGAGGCAAATGCAGGAGGATCATTTGAACCCAGCAGTCTGAGGTTGCTGTGCACTCTAAGCTGGGCAGCAGAATGAGACTGTCTCAAAAATAAACACAAAAAAGTAAATGTTTTCAGAAGCTATATTGATAAGCAAGTTAAGACTTGAATGTATTGTTCCTTAAACTTAGGACTCTGTCACCTGAAGACAAGTAACATGAAGTCTGCCCCGGTGCCATGCAGCTGAAGGACCAGTGTTCACAAGACTCAATTTTCATTGTATTGCACCAACGTGTTCTGATAACATGAGATTCATTTTTGACAACCACCAAAAAGTCAATAATGTCAAACAAATATTTGGCGATCAGATCAGTGCATTATCAATTCGAAAATTTAATGCTTTCTGGTTGCTAGGGAGCCGTAGCAACAAGCAGTCAGGTGACTAGCAGCCTGGAGTTGGCCTATCCTGCCGGCCTTGGAAACGTCTTCTCCTTTTTTTCTTCTCTGCCACACACTGGAAGAGTTGTCTTGGGCCATGAAGCATTCAGTACACAAACACTAACAAAAGCTGATTAGTGGGAAATGATCTGGGCATAATTTTCACAATATCCAAACAATACCACAGATTAGCAAAACAGTCCTCACCAAGGACAGGGCCACAGGCTGGACACCCCTGGAGGACACTTGGAGTGTGAAGACAAACTGGGATTAAGATTAAAACAGCTCTGCAATTTATGACACAGTGAGTTAGCACCCCTGGAAATGGGTCAGTGGAGAGTGGCTAATGCACTAACTACCTGGTGAGAAGGGAGCACTACCTCCCAGGGGGGGCACTACCTCCCAGGGGGAGCAATCTCCACAGACAGAGAGCACTGACTTCAGAGCACGTGGCAGGCCGAGTCCCAGCTCTGCCTCGCACCACGAGACCTCTCATCTACCGTTAACTTCCCGAGCTGCAATCTCTTCAGCTCCAAAATCAAAGCACTGGACAAGGTAAGAACTAAGGCCCACTTTTTCTCTAACATACAGGCTACTTCTCTTTGGTTTAAAAGTTAATACAAACTATAATAACAGACTTGAGATTGTAAAATACAAACCCCAGTGAAGACGCCGACACTGTGTGCTTGCAAAAGCTCTGTGATTTTGTCCAAAAATGAATGCATTCATCCAATCGTGTTTTAAAGACTAACCTTCGCCTTTAACCCTGCAGAACCGAAGTCCCCGTCCGCAGGTTTATATATACAAACGCTGGATAAACTACACGTGTGAGAAGCTTTTCATTTTGGCTCTAGGTTGATAATCCTTAACTATATGAAGATAAAAGTAAAATGGAGTTACACGTCCCGACTTGAAAGATATTTGTGAGGATTAAATTGCCTGTCGTCTAGAGCTAACACTGAATCAACTAGCACTTGAATTAAAATGACATGTCCAAGGATTTGACTCTGGACATAAAAACTTAGGTAAAAAAAGAAAGTTTTAATAATTGTTTGCAATTATACAAATGTTTAGGCTCCCTCCATCCTTGGAAAGTGCCGTCTTATTGGCACGTTTGTCCCTGGCCCTGCCACACCTCACTGACTGTTTTGGCAGCAGCCAGTAGAAGTGGATGGAGGACCGGCCATGGGGCCTCAGGGCCCCTTTGTGGCTGAGCAGGGACGCCCCGTGCCCAAACCCTCCTGAAGGGTGCATTTGGCCCTGTTTTCACAGGTTGCATTGCTAGCTATGCCGTTCAGAGCCCTCTCTGCAAACTGAGCCCCATTTCCACACCCCAGACAGAGAAAAGCCTCCAACTCTGGCTTCCAGCTTTTCCGCTTCAACCCACAGGGCCCCATTCCGAGGGCGGAGCGGCCGCCCTGGGACTGTCGCAGCCCATCCTAACCTGCTGTCTGGGGCCGGCAGAACCGCAGTGTGGAAACCCTCCGCCCTCCCTGTCCTTTCCGCGCCTTGCCTTTCTTTTCTTCCTCCCCTCTCATTTCATTTTTCCAGGCGAAGGGGCCCCGCTGCAGAGGACGCTGCGCCTCCTGCCTGGATGGAGAGCCCTTCAGTGAAGTGGTCTCCGGAAGGAAAGGAGACTCGTGCTGGCTAATCAACTCACAGCAGGTGCTCCAGTGAAGCCCTCCTTTATTTCACAAGAGCCACACTCCCCCTCTACCTCGAAGAGCTGCCACTTAAAGGACAGTGCCCATTCAGCTTCTCGTGTCCAGGAATAAGCTTTGGAATCGTGTCTATTTTCACTGAAGCTATCAGGGTCCCTAAAGCTTCTTGTTTGCTAACTTGCTTATCTCTCATTCTTTCCGGCAGAGTCTCTCCTTAGCATTTAATGTGTGATCATTTTTTCACCCAGGCCAACCCCAAACTTGCCATACACACCCCCTCCCACCACAAGCCCCTGCCTATGCTGGCATCCCAGTTCTAACCGAATCCTGTTTTCTGCACACCAGGCTTCCTGAGCCATCTTGGACCTCCACATGCCATATAGTCTATCGTCCCCTCCCCCACTGTGGTTTCACTTTAAAATCAGAAATACCTCTCTTACAGAAATCCGGGACTTCCCTCTGGCAGTACAGGCTGGCTTTAACCCATGTGCTAAAAATATGTATGTCATGACGCACGTTCTACATGTCACAGGAGTGAAATTCCCAAACTTCCCTTCCCAACAGAGCAGTGTGCTTAAAACAAACTCCTCCTTAGAATCACCTGAGAGCTTTAAAATACCCATCCCTCAGCCCTCACCTGTCAGGAGTTCTGGTTTATCTTGTCAGGAGGGAGACCCAGGCATTGGTCTATCTCAGAACGTCCCCTGGCAATTCCCATGTGCAGCCCAGCCTGCGATCGCTGCTTTGAAAGAAGTTGCGATCATGATTAATTAGTATTAATTGATTGTGATTAATTAGTATGACTTGCTTTCCCCCGAGACAGGAACTTAACAGAGAAAGTCTAAGGCATAAACTTTGGGTCCCTCGAACCCCAGTCCTCTTTCTCCTTACTGGAATTGTGCAAGAAATGAATGCTAGGAAGATCAAGTTCAGCTCTGAACTACAGGGGTCTAACAGGATCTTGCCTGCAGTACCACAGAGCACAGCACTGGGTTCCACGTAGGCATTTGAAAGATACCTGTGGAATGGATGAATTTCACACACACAGTCACATTCTCCCAGGGTCTGGCTACGGCATAATTACAATGTGGGCATCTTTGGGTCTCACCTCATTAAGGCTACAGAGTAGTCACTGGGCATTAACAAGCACCCTCTGCTCCCCCACTTCCCAGCTAAATCCTAGCACCTTTGGAAATGGTTTTAACCTCCTATGTGTGACCTTTATCAGCTGGACAAAACAGGTCTGGGCCTGATTAATACAGAATGCTGAAAATGGTTTGGCTATTTTGCAAAAGAATAACAAAACTGACAACCTTTCAGATTTCAAAAGCTATCTGGGAGCAAAGGTTTTCTTTGTCTTGGCTTCCACTGTGCACCCACTGGAAACAATGGCTGCCCTCCTGCAGAGCTGCTCAGGGAGGGAAGGAGGCACAGAGGAAGGAGGCAGGGGAGCTCCCTCTCTCTCTTCCTCCTCAGCTTCTGCCAGAAGCACTGTTCAGAGAAAACCTGTAGCAATTTGAAAGTCTGTGTGCAACAGCACTCCCTTGCATAAATAGACACAGTATAAAACATGAAGGCTAAGCATTCCTGCAGAGGGGGAAAAGCTCTTCTCCACTTTAAAAACCACCCTTGCAATTAGGTGAATTTAACAGCCACGAGGATTATCACATATCTTTCAAGTTGTTGTTCTCCCTAAAAGTGAACCAGTGAAAATGCAGTTTCATTTTAGGGAAAAAAGAAAACCAGAAACCACAAGTTTGGAGTTCATGTCCACGGTACACATTGTAATTTGGTCCTAATCACTGGTTATGAGAAAGGCAGTGGAAAGGCAGACCTGAGATCTGGACCGTCCTTTTGAAAATAAGTAAGGGAATAAATACAGAATGATTTCAAGTTTTTTCCTTGAGAATGATTTGTGTTTATTATACAAGAGAAAAGATATGGATTGCCTTTTCCAAATCCAGAGAGCTTATGATGTTTGCTTATTAGTGGCATGGATGTTTGTGGGTAAAGTTCATTATTATGTGACAGCAATCTAATTATAATATAGCATCATCACATTCATAATTCCAGACCAAGATTAAATGTCTACAGACATAATGGGGTGGGGGTTGTTTGTTTGTTGTTGTTTTATGTTAAGCAGCTGTGGAATCTTTCCCATTTGTCTTTTCGGGTCACAAAGTTATAATTTAATACACTATTGTATCAGGTGACAAAGATTCTTTGCTTGGCCTACTTCAGTGAGGCCGCTGAACCTTCTCCTAAGCCGTCTGTACACGTCCTCAGAAAATCAAGTTTTAGCCAAAAATCCTGTTAAGTCAGTTGAAGGAGAAACCCCTCCCCCAGAGGGACTTTACCTAACAAATGCAATCAGTGTAACCTAATGAATCCCAAATAATAAAAAAAAGAAAGTCCTCCCCCAGCATCTGATGGAGTTCCTCATCTTCCACCAAATCAAGAGATGTCTGAGCACCTGGCCTGCCTTCAGCAAGAATCCTCCCTCAGGATTGTTCCTCTTAGTAATTTTCCATCCACTGCCCCCACCTGCTCTTTGGCTATAAATTCCCAGTTACCCAGGCTGTATTCAGAGGTAAGCCCCATCTCCCCCCTCTCCTGCCTGGGTCCTTATACATATCACCATCACCCCAGATAAAGTCTTACTTACCTTGTTTTAACAAGTATCACTGAATGATTTTTAAACAGTGTGCTAAATATAAAGCATGTATAATTATTTACATTCCATCCTGCACTACTATTAAGATGGTTCTGTTGCCATCCTACTTTGGTTGAGTGGACCAAACCAGCAGGCAAACTACAGCCTAAAGCCTCCCAAATACTTCCTCCCAAAACACAACTCATCAAAGAAGAATGGAGTACATTAGTTACACCTGAGATTTTACAATTACTTATTAAGTTTTAGAGTTGGCAGCAAAGTATAGGGAAAGTGTTCAGACCTGTGAAATGTCTAACTCATTCCATTTATTCCACATGCTCTATGAAGGTTCATCACACACCATGCTCTTTGTTAAGGGAAGGTTATCTAACAACGGACAGGATGCCGTGCTGCCCTCTACTCACAGTCTAGCCTGGGAAAGGGACATGAAGACAAATGTCATTTCATTATGGTGATGTGACAAAGACTTCCTAAGACATAGAAGGGATAGATGGAAGGGTATGTGGAAGAATGCTCTGGTCTCCTCAAAGTATCAGGGGAGGCTTTTAGAGATGGTGACACCTGCACTGGTCTTCAAGAATAAATGTTTGCCTGTAAGTTCAGGAGCTTGGCTGAAGAACCTCGAGAAGGATGCATTAGGATTGTGGGGCTTGGACAAGTAGGGGTGGATGGTGAGGGCAAGAGGAACTTAGAAAATGCACACACAGCATTCCTGCTCTTATGGTAAAACCACAGGCTACATGCAATCACACAGGCTGCCAGGGATACAAAAAGATCGAGCCTGGCAGGAAGCACAGGTTAATGTTGAAAAAGGGAGTCCTAGAGGAACCTCCGTTTTCTTCTGACATTAATTGGCAGTGGAACAGGTTCCAAATCCCTCTCTGCATTTGCATAATAAAAAGCTGCTGAGCCAAGCCCCATGCGGGAAACTCATTCTTCAACGTGACTTCCAAAGGCACAGCCTTGACCTCAATTCCAGACAGACAGGAGGGGATTTCAAAGAGCCTAAAAATCGTGCAGCCTAGACTCTGCCTTTGCTCTCCCAAATCAACAACAAAAGTTTACACGTTCAAAAGAACACACAGTTCCCAAACCACCCAAATGTGTTTTTTGCCCCAGGCAAGCATCTCCCCAAAACACTCAGCATGAATCTCTACTCATAGTTACAGGTGAGTCGGCAAGGTGCAGAAAAACCTAAGGGTGCAGGTCTTTTGTTTTAATTTGAAATATCAACACACAGCCTTAGACTCCACGCAAAAATGAGTGAACAAACCTGGTTCTCATCAATCCCACTACCTTTGAGCTTTGTTAAGTATTTCTCCATCTAGGTGTGAGAGGCAATGCGAATCCACCACACACGTGCAAATTTACAGCCCGCAGCTCCTTACCGTTAAAACTCGGGTGACACTCTGCTTCCAGAGCTGCCTCCTCCCGCCCCTAAACATCACAGACGCCTGGGAGAGTCAGATCTTTCAGAATGATCTTCTAACTCCTCGGACCCTTACTCATCACCCAACAGGCTATGAAAAGTCGCCCGAAGGACCAGATTTCACTTCTACATTTCTAATTTCAATATGTTCACAGAATAAAAATTAAAAGTCCACCTATACTATTCAAGACTTCCTTCTGGAGTCTCTGCACCGAGCCTCTCCTCTTCCCAAAGCCTGGTGTTGTTAGGGTGATACTGTTTACACACAGTCCAGTATAACCATGCGTCCCATGCACGATTCTCAACCAATCAAAGCATTTTAATGGCTTGGTAGCAACACAACTTCTGATGTCCATTTAATTCCATACGCTGCCCAACAATAAGCTTTGAGTCAATAGAGATTTCTAAATCATTTCTTGGAACAAAGAGAAACTTGAAACCATGTCAAAATCAAAAATAGAGAAGCCACAGGTCTGAGTATATTGCTCAAGTCAAGAAATCCAGTCCTCCTAATCTGAACACCTCAGTGAGCACATTGCCAGCATTGGGAGGAATTGTGACTAATTGCCAGACTGGCTAGTTGTGACCCAAAGGAGCCTTATGTGTACAATATAGCACAGGTGAAAAGTGCAACTCTGGAGCCAGACAGACCTGGACTTAGATCCTACCTCAGTTCCCTTCTAGCTAAGTGACATCATGGCTTTTGTTTCCTATGCCATATGTTAGAAATAAAAACACCTACCTAACAGACTAGTGATGATTAAATATAATTAAATCTCATGGATTCTCATAGGCACCTAATAAATGCAGGATATAGCACATTTGGTTATTTGCAAAAGAGCTGTGGCTGTAATTACTGTCAATATCAATGTAGAGGACAAATTCCCCAAAAATGATCTTAACCTAACCTACCAATGTTAGTCTAGGCCTGTTTGGAAATTTTGCTATCAACTTCCGGGTATGCCCCAAGAAAAGAGTGCATGCAAGTTTTATCGATTACCATCTGCACATTTTTCATGGATTCCCTTTTCTGAGAATGTCTTACAAGGCCCAAAAAACTCAAACACATTCGTCAGTTTTATGAGTTTATAACCATATTCCGCTCATTCTGAGCTGTACATTTTTTTCAATGTTAACCATATTGAAATTGGACGCATCTTACACCCAATGTCCCCCCACACCTGCTCTTGATCAGAGAGCAATTTTGACATGAGCGATTGGCAACCCCTATGCAGACCCCGCTGTCACCCCAAGTGGCTCAACAGGCCACTGTAGCACATTGATATTACAGTCTATAAATCATGGACAGTCCATTTGAGAAGGGAATATGTGTCCTGGGAGTCTTCTAAAAATCTTCACTGACACCTTCTGGGAAGATCAAGAAAACACCAACATTGCAACTTACACAATGGGTGTTAGTAGACTGCCAGAAAATCTAGGGAAAGTCTGACCCTAAATGTGAAAGCATTTTAGAAGTTTCTTAACTAATTCATTGCATTTGTCTTTGTATGCACACACAGGAGTGATATATGATTTTTTTTTTATTGTTTGGGATTCATTGAGGGTACAAGGAATTAGGTTACACTGATTGAATTTGTTAGATAAAGTCTCTCTCATAATTTATCCCACCCCTAAGAGGTAATGGCATACACCATGACCCCCCCATTCCCCTCTCTCCCCCCCCACTTGTATACATGATTTTTTAAATCAATGTTTAAGGTGAAAAGAGTGTTTTCAATTAAAATCCTAGGAATCCAATGCATTCTAGTTTAACTGACAGCTTTTCTTTCTCTTTTTCTTTCTTCTGATGAACGACACTATGGTGTGTTTCTCATCTGATGATGACTTAGTTCAGATGAAAAACAATTCTGGGAGCTCTACCAATCAATGAAAAGTTCTTAGACAAGGTAGAATTTAAGGCAAGCCTTGAAGAAGGGTAAGGTTTAAATGCGTAAGTAGGAAAAGGTAGGGTGTAACATGTGTGGAAAATCATAGAGGTTGGGATCCGAGAGACCCTCCTGTGCTTCATTTGTAAGGGAAACGACAGGTTAATCTCTGAAAGGTATGTTGACATTAAACAGTGGGTGTAACCCAAGGTGGCAGCCCTTGCCTTGGGTTTAAAGAGCTGTCGTTAAAGAATAAACTGAGGAAAGTCTTGTGTAGGAGGATTATACTGGTAGTTGTATGCAGGAAGGACGGAAGCAGAGAGATTAAAAGAGGATGATGGACATGAAAAAATAAAGGATTCAACAGCAGGTGGAAGTCATGGTCACCCAAGCCACCCCCAAATGAACAAACATGTTAACATGTAAATGAGGCAGGTCCCACTGTCCCCATCCAATATTTTGCTACTCTTACATAGAAACCCTGGTTGAATGGGAAGGAATAGGGAGAAAAAATCTTGAAGGAAGGAAGAAAGGAGGAAGGGCAGGAGTGAGGGAGAGAGAGAGAAAGGGAGAAAGGAAAAAAGGGTGGAAGGAAGGGAGGGAGGGAAGGAGGGAGGGGGAGAGGGAGGGAGGAAGGAAGAAAAAGAAAGAAAGAAAGAAGAGAGGAAAAAAGAAAAGAAAGACGGAATTGGAAAGCTGGTAGTAGAGGAAAGGAGTTGTCAAAGATGATTCTCTTTTTCACAGCTTGGGTAAATAATCATAATAACTCAAGCAGAAATGAAGGAATTGAGAGAAAGGGTACACTTTTGAGACTCAATAACTTAAAAAAATGTAAATAGAAATCTGATTGCATACTTTTCCCTTGGCCTTTCCATCTTGAAAACATGAAGATGGGTAGAATTATAAATGAGGCCAAAAACAGGCAGTATCTTTTTCTTTATTATATCATAATAAAAAACTCATAATAAAAAAGAAAAGGTTCATAATTAAAAGGAAATAAAGGAACCAATAACACCATATTGATGCCATAATCATTTGAGCTGCACTCCCAAAAGAAAATAGTGATTCTAACAGTGTCAAATGAAGTAGTAGGGTTTCTGGTTTTGCCACCACTTTCATATGTTGAAATTGTGCAGCAAAAGGTAATAAGAAAAAGATGCGCAAGTTTTCTAGAAGCCTTATCTTTTACTTCAAAAGAGAGGAAGGGAGAAAAGGAGGAGGAATTCAAGAGGAGGATACAGAAAACTGATGCAGTTAGAGTGGAGCAAAGCCAGAGGGAGCCCGTGAGTCCTGAAGGAGCCTGGAGCGGGAGAGATGCGCGGGAGATGCACCGACTTCTGCACATACAGGCTGACTGGCCTCTGCCACACACCTGCAGCGCATTGGCCCTGTTCTCCCCATGAATATCATGAGACAGGCTCATTGAACACGCAGGCACCTTCCAGCTCCAAGAAGAATGCATGGGCTAAGAGAGTGATCTTTGATCACAAGCATACTGCTTGCTTACAGTAAGTGCACTATGAATGCTATATGTGCTATCTTCTACCATGACATATAAAACACTGGGAAAATATGACAACTCTTGAATCATCCGTAATGAGGCTAATCACTGCAACAGGGCAGTGCTATTATACCTATGCTGTTAACGTTGCTTTCTCCACAGAAATGGTTTTTTTTATATTCCTCTGTCTTGAACAAGCGATGCTCCCTGGACCATTGTACTTTTTTTGTATCATATTCTTTGTATATAAAGCTGTAGCACTTTATAAAATTCTTCTCCCAAACCTAAGCACACAAAGCTCGGGAGCTCTGAATGAAGACATACCAATTAAATTTTAGGTGCAAAATAAACGACTCTTTGAGGTTAATATAGCCCATCTTTTTTTTTTTTTTTTTTTTTGAGACAGAGCCTCAAGCTGTCCCCCTGGGTAGAGTGCCGTAGCATTACAGCTCACAGCAACCTCCAACTC
The DNA here is from genome assembly GCA_963575145.1 of Galago senegalensis. NCBI lineage: Eukaryota > Metazoa > Chordata > Mammalia > Primates > Galagidae > Galago > Galago senegalensis. The sequence goes on from CAUYTI010157999.1 coordinate 25,682, forward strand.
CTGGGCTCAAGCGAGTCTCCTGCCTCCACCTCCCAAGTAGCTGGGACCACAGGCGCACGCCACAACGCCCGGCTATTTTTTGGTTGCAGCCG
>CAUYTI010158000.1:0-18185 GCA_963575145.1 Galago senegalensis
ACAGGCCCCCCCTTCCTCTGGTCACTAGCCAGAGTGCTGGCTCCTAACCAGCTCTCTCTCATGTTCTCATCTCTGTCCTGTTCGAGGCTCCCTTCCTCTGGTGCTCTCATCCCATCACCCAGTGTCAGGATCTGCTTCTGATACCACTTGTCAGGGCCCAGGACTGGTCAGGTCTTGGGCCCGGCTTAGGCAGTTTCCAGACATGGACCGCTAAGCTACCTTGCTTAGGAACAGTTTCTCTTAGGTACTCGAGGGCTATCTACCTTAGCTGGAGAGAAAGAGAGTGTGTGTGTCTTAGACAGAGTAAAGCTGTCTTCTTAGCATAGATAGATCTTAGTCTTTAGTAGAGCTTGGTAATCTTCAGCAGAGAGATGCCCTGCTGGTGTTCTGCAGGCAGGAGAGGAGACAGAGTCAGAGTAAGCAGGTCCATGATAGAATGCGCATGCTCCCCACTGCCTTGTCCTCCAGCCTAATATAAGGCTGAGCTCGTGCCTCTCAACACCACAGGTGTAGAGACTGCCAATTCACCACTGCTCTCATCTCACAAGCTCTCTCATGCTTGTTAGAACTATATCTCTCTCCATGCCCTTTCCACCAAGGTGTTCCATTACAGGTATTTCCTATAACTCTTCCTAGCCATAGGCTATACGGGCTGCTACAAATGGGTCTGAGTTCAGGTCCCATTCTTAACTAAGTCCAAATATTCAGCGCATTGTAACAACCTGGGTGGAACTGGAGACCATTCTCCTAAGTTACTAGAAGAATGAAAAAGCTCAGGTGGTGCCTGTGGCTCAGTGGGTAGTGCACTGGCCCCATATATGGAGGGTGGTGGGTTCAAACCCGGCCCCAGCCAAACTGCAACTGCTGGGCACTGTGGGCACCTATAGTCTCAACTACTTGGGAGGCTGAGGCAAGAGAATCACCTAAGCCCAGGAGTTGGAAGTTGCTGTGAGCTGTGACACCACAGCACTCTACTGAGGGCGATAAAGTGAGACTTTCTCTACAAAAAAAAAAAAAAAAAGAAAGGAAAAGAAAAAGAAGAGAATGAAAAAGCAAACACATGTTCTCAATATTAAATTCGAACTAATCAAGGCTCATTGCAATATCTGAAATCAAGCAGGTGGCAGGAAGGAGAGGTCACACCTAATGGGTGCACTTACAACTTTGACACAAACTGAAAAAGCAATTCATGTAGCCAAAACATTTGTACCTCCATAATATTCTGATTTTAAGCCCACTACAATGATGGGTATAAAAATTTGTTACTCTCTCTAGCTTTAGTTTACAATGGAAATGTTTCTTACATAAAATAATTCTAAGATTGCTATGAATCTAAAGCCAGTCACTTGCATAATTACCGTATTTGAATCAATGAATCAAAAGTAACTTTGTGTGTAATACAGGATCACAAGAGACGGCAATCTAAGTCTCTTAGATTTAGGCAGATGCCCAAACAACTCCTTAACGTCAAAGAAATGGGGGTGAGCTCAGCCCTAAGACTCTTGAATTAAGTCAACGTTGTATCCAGACAGGTGAAACCAACATTGACTCTTGTACCAATGGGTAACCAGTGGCCTACACTCTGGGGAGACCCCCTCTTGTGTAAGCACTATCACAACAGTTACACCAGCTACTTCCATACAGACATGGGCGATAGCCACATAAGCTACAGAGGACTCCGCCACTGTGTATCATACATTCACAGCAACTAGAAAGATAATCACAAAATAAACCTTCAGTCTCAGATTCTGGTTTTGGAGAATCCAAACTAGACAAGTAGCTGTGTATGTACTGGTAGAATGTCCTTAAAACAAAATTAAATGTTTTCAATTTTTTTTTAAGTGGTTAAGTACATAACAGCATTCATACTGACTTTCCCTAGTGGAAAATTAAGTATAGGCGCTGAATCTGTAGACGGATACAATAGAAAGGCTTGCCTCTAGAAAGCAGAATTGGGTTGCTACCATTTGATGGAGAAGGCAGCTACACTTTTGAGTAACTCAACCTGATGTCCATAGCACAACGTGCAACCACATGAGAGGGGTACAGAAAACATTAAGGGTCACAGGCAAGCTGGTGAAGGAAAAACTGGTTACAAACTGAGGTCTCACTCCCAATAGTCAAAACCTTCTTGGTATTAAGTTGGAACTAGTAGATTAACAACTACATGCTCACGTGAGAGGAAAATTTAAGGAAATCCACCTGGAGGTGGGGGGAGGGGGAAAGATTGGGTGTCACCCAATGGGTACGTTGCAAGGTTCCACACAACTATGACTCAGACTTACAAGAACAAATCATATGACCTAATCTTATGGACCCCTACATTAATCTGAAAAAAAATATTTTAAGAGCAATTGTGGTCCCCTGTTCCACTACTTCTAAAGAGCTACTGGTCAGAGTCACCGCTTTGGCAGGGGTGAGTGGTGAGCAGGGGGCAGAGCAAGTCACACCACCAGGTAAGCACGGAACCTCACCTGGAGGACAGCTGAGGGCAGAGGGAGTCTAGAGTGACCGGGGCAGGAGGCACAGGAGAGTAGCCAGTGTGACAAGTGAGTGGCAGTGGGAGCTGCTTCTCATCCCACTGGAATCCACCTTCAAGTTTCCTCCTGCAGACAAGGAGTCTCTGCTCTGAACCCACGTGGAGACCTGTGCAGGACAGGGCCCGAGAACTGACCATCTAATCCCATCTTGGCATCTGCATGTAAGAGCAGACAGCCAGCAGTGGAAATGTTTTAGTTTTAACCAAAAGTGAAGCACTGGAATCAATTCTCACGTGAAAGCAAGCTTATACATTCTTGCAGATACTTCCAAGACAACCTGAAAAGATGACCATCTTTGTAAGTCAGCGATGACTAGGCCCAATGCTATCTCACTTTCAAACCATGGATGTTAACTATTACAAAGATAGGATAGCTGAGGAGTATCCCCCATCCCCCCTTCTAATCCTAATGTTTCAAGGCTTGTCAAGTTACTACCTTTCATTGGCTCTGGGTAATTATCTTGGATTCTTAAGTTCTGGTCTCATTTTCCACTATAACAGCATCTTTCTGGTTGCAACACAAGGGAACTCAGAAGTTTCTTGGGCATAGCTCATGGCTTCCCTATCAGAGCCTGAAGAGGCCCATCACCAAGCATCCAAAGTTTCAGTGGCCAGAGGAGGTCATGCTGATCAGTGAGGCCAGAATTCACGTTTGTGGTGACTGGATGCTCATTGGATCCTGACTGACTGGAACCCAGATAGCCCTTTACCACCAACTCTGACATTTCTAAGAATACCCTGGAGAAGACTCCAGACTCCAATGATAGCAAGATGTTTGTGTAGGAAGTAGATGATTTTCACGTAGGTTTCATGGCTTTGGTATCTGCAACAGAAGGATTAAGCTCCATCTGACTTTGAGGTCCTCTCAAATTGAAACCAACTAAAAGAGTTTATCTCCTTCCAATGAACAAGCAATTCAGAGTTTGCCCAAAACCTAATTGTAAAATACCAATCTTTCCCTTGCCAACCTTTTGCCTCTGATTAATAAGACAGTTTAGTAATGTGCATCACCACACTTTGTGGGACCTGTGCCAGCCCTGAGCACCAATGAGCAGAGAACAGGTTTACCCAGAAACACCCTTACCTGAACATGAGGAAGGAACATGGTGATAACGTGAGGGACATTCCTGATACGCCACAGTTGTATTTTATTGGCAGTAACCAAGAGAATAAGGCTTCAGGAAAGGTTTAAGATGAGAGAGAAAGGGCCTCATACAACTGAAGGGGTAAGGAGGCCTCGTGGGCAGGAATTGCTGCAAGAGCCATTTAACAAAGGCTGTGAATTCTGTTCCCTTCCCACCAACTCCTGCCCAACACTGTTTGCAGCAAGCCTCTGTCAGGTGCTGTGCGGTCCATGACCAACTTCTCTCCACAGATGCAAAGGGCTGAGTTGCCCTGTAGCTCTATGTGGGTCAGGCCTGGGTGGTTGAGACTCCCAGAAAGGATTCTGTTCCTTCTACCAGCCTGTACTTCCCCAACCCCAGACCTACAAGATTTCCTAAATATGGTTGGGAAAATAACACAGTAAGATTATAACTGGGAAAGAAGTAACCTCTCTTGACTACTCTAGGAGACCCAGAATATTCTACCCCAGAACGTGCCACTTTAGCGTGGATTGTTATGAGCTGAAGACAACTGAGGAGGAGATAGAAAAAAGTTCTGCCTTCCCTTTATTTGGCAAAAAGGACAAATTCTCAAAGGTGTCCCTTCTCGCCTCTACTGCAGATGACTACAGTACACTCTACTGAATATGACGGCAGTTTGTTCCCGAGCTGTTTCATGGACATCCTTCCGGCCATCACACTCCTCATTCATGTGTTTGTTACAAGTAAGCATGTTTTGGGAGCCGCAGATAAACACCTGTGTTTTCTGGCCATTGACACTGAAATTAAGTCATTGGCACAAGGGAGGACACATGCACCTGACCCCTTCTCGTCCTGGAGATGGCCCCAGAGCAATCTCCACAGCACACTCAACCCGCCCTCATCTTACATTTACCTTCCCACAATGTGCCACTTCTAGTGGCTCAAGTTCCTCTTCCATGTCTTGTCCCTTTCTCCAGAGTTTAGTTCAAGATGCTCCAGATAAGCCAGAGCTCTGAGGTCACCTCTTTCAGCTGTTTTATTCTCCAGATCTCTCTTCAAAGTATACATGAAATATACACGTCAGTGAGGTTCCAGATTTCTCTTGTTAGAAATCTTGTTCCTCCCTCACTTTTACAACTTCTGTTCAGAACTGATTAAAGTGTTGGCTATGTTACCAGCCACTGTCGTAGCCACAAAATATCTTTGATACAATTTATGCTTGAAACTCTATCCAGTCCATATGAAGGGACATACCTTTGAAGACCCTCCCAAATGACTAGAAGACTAGTCCTGTGAAACGAAGGCTCTGAAGGCAGAGCCTGATTAAGGTCTGGAATTTCCTTGAAGGAGCTTGGGAGTGGAAAATCGAGATACATTAATGTGCAGCTATGTTCAAGGTTATATCTGTTTTTTTTATAAGATGAATAACCTGTTTTTTGCACCTAAGTCTTAGAAAACCATCTGACACCAGGTGGTTTACGATTAGTGTACGTGCAGAATTGAGAATTGCTAAAGTATATAAGCTTGGAAAGAATAAACTTAGGTCACTACTTGCCTGAGTGAGCGGTAGCCCCTCACTCTTTAAAGACATTCTGACTGCTAGTTTTATCTCTAAAACTCAGGCCCAAACACACATTCACGCAACACTGTTCACCTGAATGGCCATTTCATGCAGGGCAACAACTGGGGATTATTTCCTTTCAAGGCCCACTGTCATAGATAAGCTGGGGAACTGATCTCCATGGCACCAGCCAAGGGGCCCAAGGTACTCTGTGCACTCAGTGAAGTGCTAATTGGCCCTAAATTTAGTCTAAAGTACCATGAAGATAGCCACCTTGAAAGCAAGAGACATTCTGACTTGTAACCTCTGGGGGTTGTAAGGAGAGCTTGTCTGACCTATAGCGCGTTAGTTGGCAACACTGCTAATATGGGCTGCACTGTAAAGGTATAAAAATGGTAAAGATTAAAAAGAGCAGAGCAGCTCTTTGGAGAGAGATCCCCACCACTCTGGAATCCTGGCTTTTCTATAAACAAAAGTGAAACTCTTGACTCATCCACTTCTCTGCTGATTATCTCTGGTGATGGGCAGATGGACTCCCTGGTCCCGCAATAGCTACAGCTTCCCATAACTGAAAGGACCTTTTTAAAGCAATATTTTGTCTTTATGAGAATTGTGTATATTCTGGAAAACTCAGTTACAAACAGTTAGGCATCCACTGTGACATTTCCATCAACCACAGGCCACAACGCCAGTGTTCCCATGAGATGTTTTTATTCTACTCATTTCACGTTTACATACACAAATACATGCCATTGTGTTACACTTGCCTACAGTATTCAGTTCAATAATTTGTACAGGTCTGTAACCTGGGAGCAATAGGCCAATGCAGCCTAGATATGCCCTAGGCTATGCCACCTAGGTCTGTTTAAGTGTACTCTGATGGTCACAAAATGAAATCACATCTAAATGTATTTCTCAGAATGTATCCTCATTGCTAATCAACATACAAACATACAGCTGTGTCAATTTCGGCATTACACCGGCCTAGGCATAGCCTTTCCGGCTCCCTTTAGGAAACTTTAACTTCCCCTGTGTTTAGTCTAAGCAGCCTTAGTGTTACTTATTTTTCCTATCTAATGCCAGATTCATTAGCTAGCAGGTTGGCTTTAACCTTGAAAATGATAAAGAGCCGGATGATTCTATTCCACCCATAATGATGCTCCACTGGGTAGTAACGGCTAGGACTCTCCAGATTGCAGGTGACAAATACCCAGAATTAGCTGAAGAGGGTATTCGTGGGCTCACAAACTGGAGGCTAAATGTTGTGATGGTTCCAGGCGAACCTCATTCAGGAGGTTCGGTTTTACCAAGCAGCAGATTTCCTTGTTTCTTTCTCTACCTTCCAAGGTACCACATTCACTCCCAGGGTCCACACAGGGTTCCACGGCCACTCTAGATGGGAAATCCCAAGCTCTCCTTTCATGATGGCAAATGCTCTGTACTTCAGATATTTCTCACAAAGCTGGGAAGATGTTAATCATTTCCAGCAGTGTCTCCTTGGGCTTTAGCAGCATGCCCATCCCTGAACTATTCTCCATAGTCAGGGACATGTGGGCAGGGAAACGGGACCTACTAAGGAGCTACAGTCAGGCGGTGTGCGGCTGGGAGCACAAGGGTCAGGCTGATCTACCCTCAAAGAAAGTCAGGGGGCATCTGACTGCCAGTGAAGGGAATAGTGAGGCAGCATCGGACAGTCGTCCTCGATGAGACACAAAGCCAGTACACATCACAGGCCTCCCGAGTTCACGATGCTCTTCTCACCCTTCTCTTCAACATTGGATTTCCAGGCTGCGATGTTTCCTCTGAGTCGGAATACATTCAGGTTCCGAGTGCTAAGAGGAAGAGCCCCGGTGGACTCCCCAGAAATACAGAGCAGCACCTAATGAATCTGAACGGGCAGATCAACTTTGCTGCCCTATGGTGCCCAACAAGCAAACTGGCAGATGACATTCAACTTTCTACCAAGCCAAAGATCCATAACCCTCTACAATAAAACAGTTAGTCTCTTTGAGAAGTATCTTTACCACAAAAGTAACATCCATATGCCAGTCCATTATTTGTAGCACTGTAAATGCTTCAGGCAGCTCCCCTGTGACATCCAATGACAGATATGGTAGTGGCAATTCAGTTCTGTGGAATATGCACACTGCCCACAATCCCATATAAAAGGGATCCTTAACGGCTCCAGGTGCAGACACCACCTTTGCACTGCTCAAGCAGTTGTCTTCCCCATTCAATAAACCTGGCCTGAACAGCTCCACTCTGGTCACTTCCCTGGGTGTCATTGCTTATACCTTTCATAAACTAACCTCCAAGAAGCCAAAAAGGATTGTCCCATGACCTCCAAGTTTGGACCTGTCTATACATACTTCTTGTAGAGACCTTAGCTTTGATCATCCAAGTTTTCTAACAAAGAATTTCAACCTTTGCTTTATAGGACGGCCGGTGTTAACTAATCAAATTATTTCAAAAAGTATAAAGCCAACATCTTTCAGCCCCATCCTGAAGTTAACAATGAAGAAAATGTCCCTTTGACCCAGTGCCCATAGCACAGTGGTTACCATGCCAGCCACATGCATGAGGCTGGCTGGTTTGAACTTGGCCCAGGCCAGCTAAACAATGACAACTGCAACAGAAAAATAGCCAGGCATTGTGCTGGGTGCCTGTTGTCCCAGCTACTTGGAAGACTGAGGCAAGAGTTTAAGCCCAAGAGTTTGAGGTTGCTGTGATGCCATAACACTTTACCAAGAGAGACGTAACGAGACGGTCTCAAAAAGAAAAAAAAAAAAAAGACAAAGAAGGAAAAAGAAACTGTCCCATTCATTTTGAAAAAGTATGACTTTAAGTCAGAACTCACCAACCAGACAAAAACCTGAAAACCCATCCTGACACCACCCCCTCTCTGCCCAAAACTAACAATTTATTCCTCGTCCTCCTGACATTTTGGAGCTTTGGGTCTGCCAACTGCCAGAGGCATCACTCACTGGGACCTGGAATACTCCAGGGCCAACTGGAATATTCCAAGTTTTCTTAGTGGTTTGCAAATATCAGTTGCAACTCAAATATTTCCTTCAAAATATCCTCATTATCAAACTATTTCAAAATAACCTCAAATAATCAAAGAACTCCTTTACCCTTTTATCAGAAGGGGTCAGATATTAAAGACAGAAATGTTCCAGAGGCATGAGGGTAGATCCTTCCAGAGTTTAAAAGTCTGTCCACATCACTAGTGCCGTTTTGGGATTAGGAAAGAGACAGGCTATTCCAAGTGCTGGCATTACAGCAGCCATGATAGCATTCTTCTCTGACCCCATGTAGAATAGGAGTTGACATCTGTTTTTATCAAAATCTACCTTAGTAGAATAAAAAGTAACCCAACATGAGACTATATTGATCTTTGGCAGAGACCAAATGACCTGGCCATCTGGTCTGTGGCACGGATGGAAAACGACTGGAGACACGGAAGGCTATGAAGAGGTGTGTGAATGTGTAAGCACACTCCCCCCACACAGTTTAAGTGCCTTACTCTGCACTTTCTATCATGAGACCCTCTGTGAAATACCAGCCACAGGAAAAAGGACTGAGCAACCCAACAGACAAAATGAGGCAGCCACTTGGCCTTAGCCACATGAACACAGCACACAGTGGCAGAGTGAGGGTACATAAGGCCCAACATCATGAGCTGACAGTTTCCAAGGACAGCCTAAAGCTGCTGTCTAAATGCCCATCTTGTCAACAATAGAGACGAAGCTGAGTGCCCACTAGAGTACTCCTTGTTAAGTAGGCCAAATCCACAGGTAGCAGAAGTTGACTGTGCTCAGTCCCTTCCATTCCAGAAAAGTCTGCAGTTTGGTCTTATAAGCATAGATCCATAGTCTTGGTGTGAGTTTCTCTTTCCTGCTTGCAAAGCCTCTACTACCACTTCCTGTGATGCTCCACCCACAGACAAAGTCCCACACAGCAGAGCATCTTAGTGCACTGAAGCCACGGGAAGGGTGGAGAGTGGCCCCTGAACGTGGAACCTGCTGGTCCTATCAAATAGTACACAGAACCATTCAGAAGCAGGTAGCCTCTTAGAAAGTTGGTATAGCCCTCTGAAAACAGAGCAGAAATGTGACTCCAGGACCAGTCCTAGCTGGCCTTGCTCTGATAGCAGGATACAAGTTATTTTACAGGCACAGAGCCAAGAAATTGCAAGTCAGGCAGCCAGAACATACACAGGAACAACTTTGACCTCAAGTAACACCTGGAACTAAATTCTCATCCAAGTCCCCCATCCCAGAAATAAAGGACTGAGATATGACCAAACCTAATGCCAAAACTATAGGCAGAAAGCCCATAAGTAAACCTTTAAACAGTTCCATTTTGCAAGAGTTAAGTTGGAAGTCTTTCGTGAGTTAGAATGGAGAGAGCCTGGATAGAACTCCATATGTGGCTGAAGGCCTGGTCACATAGAAGTGACTGATGGCCTGGCTTTAAAGGGGCAGGCCTGCAGGCAGGTACCTGTATATCACAGCAATTTCAAGCTGCTCCCTAAGATGAATGACTGCCTCCAGTTGGTCTGTTAAAGGTCAAACAGCTTATTTCCCCAGAACCTTTTGTGGTTTTGTTTTTGATTACTCAATGCAAGAATCATTTTAGATATTGTTAGTGGAATGGTTATTGGTTAAGCAGTAGACCTGTGAGCGACAGGCCGAGAGGGGCTTGGAACTTAAGGTTTTAGTCATTAAGTTTACTGATTGTGTGTACATGCAGTACTGCCTATATAAGCTTTGGTAAAATAAAGAATATTGCCGTATGCCTTAAGAGAGCTGCAGTCTTATTTGCCATACAATTTCATTGCAGGTCTCAATCTCTGCTGCGCCACATCACGCAAGAAACTTCACGCAACAGAACACCTTCAAGAGAAAGGAGTCTACCATCCAGCAAGGTCTGGAGTTAAGGCACCCTCTCCATACCTTACCATAAACAGCCAAGTTTGTAGCCTTCCTGTCAAAGTCTGCCAGGCCGGCACTTCCACATACCAAGCTGCCCTGCCTGACCTCATAAGTTTAATCTAATCTAACACAAGAGTGGGGAAGACAGATTTCAACCATGCTTTTCTCCTTGCTAACTGATTTTGCAATAAAGCCCTTTCTTTTCAAGAGCCAGTGCCATGATATTGGCTTCTATACACATCTGGTGGCAAAGTCATTCATTGCTTGGTAACAGAAGTACTAAAACACGTTGAAGGCTTGGGGCCTGTGGCTTGGCGGATAGGGCGCCAGCCACATATACTAGAGCTAGTAGGTTCGAATCCAGCCCAGGCCCACCAAACAATGATAGTTACAACCCCAAAATAGCCAGGCATTGTGGTGGACACCTGTAGTCCAAGCTACCTGGGAGGCTGAGGCAAGGAAATCACTTAAGCCCAGGAGTTTGAGGTTGCTGTGAGCTGTGATGCCACAGCCCTCTACCAAGGGCAACATGGTACTTTTTTGAGACGGTCTCAAAAAAAAAAAAAATGCCAGAACTCTGGGATGCCATCTTTCAGAATACAGCATGTTTCAGAGGTATGTAGATGGTACTATGTCCCCATTAGGAAGACATGGACACAGGAACCAATATTTCCTTTTTCCTTACATGTGCACACCTGCATGGTGCTGTGAGCCTCTCTCAGCTCCCTCAGTTTCACTCACATGCCTTTCCCACCCTTCCCAAATTTTTATTTTAATTCCACCCTGGCATCTCCATCTCAGAGGATACAAAAGCCAGCACTATCAAAAGTTAGAGACCTAATTAACAAGTAGGCATGGTGACTAGCGTAAACTAGTGAGTTTGTAGTCACCGGTGGGAGACCCTGGGGCTATTCCCTTCAGAATATGATGTGATCTGATATATACACAATCCCTCTTTTCAAAAGTTACTTTAAGATTTGCCAAATTTCCATCCCTCAATTACTCTGAGCCAGCTACTTTGGAGTCTTCTGCTTTGGTCCCCTCAGATTTTACTATATGCCATTTCTTTCTCCTATAGACCCCCTCATGAGTTCACTACTTTCCTGGACATAGCTACCTGCTTTGCCCCCAAAGTCTTTATCTTCGAGGTTTTCTGTGTCTAATTTGAGATTATTTTGAAGTAGTTTGATAATGACATTTTCTTCAAGAAAAGGTTCATCATCATACAGAAAGTAAGGAACTCGGCCCTTCTGAGAGATAGGTCTGCCGGCAAGTTAGGAAAGAGACGCATTCGTCAGCACCGCAAAACATTTAGTAAGGAGCAACTGACAGAATTGAGTTTATAAAGTCCACACATCTGGACTGTGCTACCATAATGAACCTGGCTACAAAGTTCCACCTTGATGAATCAGTGATAATGACGTGGTTCAAGAACCAGCCTGTCAGATGGAGGAGCAGCGGGAGCAGCTACAGCCTCAGCCAAATGAGACACCAGAAACATCAGACCAGGCTATTTCGTTGAAAGAGGAGGAGACCCCCTTATCCATAAATGCTAAAAACATTCATCCATTGAGTCCTGGAATTCCAGGTGCATCTTATGATCCACAAGAGCTTTCTGGTATGGAGAAGCCTGGAGGGGCTGGTGCTTCTGTGTTGGATTCATCAGGAGACTCTCAGCCTTTCGATATTCTACAGATAGCTCTGGGGGATTCTAATCCTCCTCCGGCCTCCATTCCCTATGAAATAGATGAATTTGTGAATTATGTGACCTACCTAGGGAAGATGATCCTAGTATGCTAGATTAGTCTTCCCCAGTACACCATGACTGAGGGACTACAGCCATCACTAATCTTGAGCATAACTTTTACCATATCTACAGCCCCTGAGATCCAAATCCTGACAAATGAGAGACATTTCCAGACACCTTGAATGAGTCAAATTCGTCTAAGTAGATCGGAGTCAAAGGATGTTTCTATTAAAAAAAAAAATCCCGCTACCTTTCATCTCTGCCTGCACATTCTGTGTTCCACTTGAGTACCTCCTCTCCCATATTTCAGCATTAAAGACAGATAGCAGTCAAAAAAAAAAAAAACCCACAGAAAAGAAAAGGCTCATCAAAAGCCACTAGAAAACATGTCTAGACGCTAGAAACCCAGACTGACCAGCGAGGCCAGAATTCTCACCTCTCCATTTGGATTCAAGACTGCCTGGATCCAGCCAGTTTCTAAATCAAAGCATCTACACCACCAATGCCAGCAGGGGGCCTGTGTCATCCACAGTGACACCGCTCACGCCATCATCCTTTCCAGATGCTTGCATCTCTGCCGCAACCTTAATCACATCTAGACACAAGTCCCATAGGCAATAGTGGCTTGCTACATTTTTTAATTTGTGTTCACTGTTTTAAGAGTATCACCTCATCTTTATAAAACATAGGCCATTGACCATTGACTATTTTAAGACTAGTATCCCTACCAGAAGGCAGTGTTAGCAAATGGCCATGTTCAATAAGAAAATGGTGTAGGAACACTATTCCTGTGTCTGCTTCCCTGCAAAGGTGAGCACCTCAGCCTCCAGGTAGCTCCCCTTGGACTGTAGCTAATCCAGCCTTGGGGCTCCCACTGGACAATGCTCATGCAGTCTAGTGGAACCGTTTCAGCACTCAGCCCAAGGACGTTGGGAATTTCTACAACACTGCAACTGAGGCTCACTGCATACTTCAACATGCAAAACCCCAGAAAGCACCAGGATTTATCTGAATTTGTGAGGGTCTGATCTGACACTTTCTACTGATAATTTAAAGCACAAAAAGAAACTTGCTAGTGACCATGTTTGTGAGGCTTATTCACGTTAGAGGTGTTTTGCTGTGTACCGTTATGGCTGACCATGTTTGTGAGGCTTATTCACATCAGAGGTGTTTCGCTGTGTACCGTTATGCCAGATGCTGGAGCACAAGTCTGCTTCCCCTCTCTGGAATGAAAGATTTTCCTTTTCAGCTACTAGGATGCCCCCAGTGAGTTGGTCTCAGCCCTTCTTGTGCTTGGGGGTGCAATCTTGGGTGAGGCCGTCTCCAGCACAGCTTCCTGGAGTGGCTGGCATCCTATGACTTAGCAACCTGGTGAAAATAAAGCCCAGACCACTCTTCAATTCAGAATAGCTCCGAAAGCTCATCTTAGATTCAGAAGTCCTCACAGTGTCAGCCGAGGTTCTCATACAGACTGCCCGCAACTCTGCGTCCCCCCCTGCCCAGTCCCACTCCCTTTCCTTCCCCCTTCCACAGGGGTTGAACTCAGACTACTCCCTGATGGGCTTCCTCAGCTAACCTCCCTCTGAGGACACCCTCCTGGAAAACTCCATCCCGTGACAGTTACATATAAACCAAGTCATTCATACAGGAGAAAGATGGTCCAGGTTGTTCCACAGTGAAATGGAACCAAGTATGGGGTTAACTCTAGCAGGATTCCATCTCCAGAACTTCAACTCATTCCGTTCTAGAGAAGACAACTCACTGTTCCCCAGGGAAAGTCCTAAACATGTCCTAAATCACTAAGACAGTAACACAGATAAGCCAGGTATCCAAAGGCTCTGCTCTATGGAAGCTGAGGGTTTTGGGAACTGGAAAGGAAACCCAAACATGTGGTCTAGGAGTCCAGCCCTACCCTTTTGAGCCACAGGCACCACCCAGGACAGCTTTTATTTTTTTTTTTGGGTGGGTTTTTTGGCCAGGGCTGGGTTTGAACCTGCCACCTCTGGCATATGAGCCACAGGCACCACCCACAGCTTTTGAGGAATTCTTTTTTTTGAGACAGTCTTTGTCACCCTCAGTAGAATGCAATGACATCATAGCTCACAGCAACCTCAGACTCTTGGGCTCAAAGCAATCCTCTGGCCTCAGCTTCCTATGTACCTGGGACTACAGGTGCCATAACAACTGCCTATTTTTAGAGACAGGGTCTCACTCTTGCTCAGGCTGGTCTCGAACCTGTGAGCTCAGGCAATCCACCCGCTTCGGCCTCCTAGAGTGTGATCGACATAATTTAAGTGTGCCAAAGTTTTACTTTAGCTACAAGTGTGCTGGGAGATAAAAGTTGAAAAACACTGCTCTAGTATCCTCCTCATTTGCATGTAACGTGTCTAGTGCCCTTCACGATACCGAAGGTGTTATCTGGTGCCCGGCTTTGTTAGTTCAGCAAATGCAAACTACATCAAGTGTTGAGCTACAATCAGAACCACAATGGCCTTAGAGATACTTTATCTGTCCCCATGCTCAGGCTAGTAAGGGAGAGAATATGTGTGAATATGTGGTCACAAGTTGTGACAGACAAAATTGGGATCGCACATAGGGCATTCAGGCATAGATGAAGCAGGGGCACATTGAGGCAACCACATTCAAGCCTAAAATGCAGCAAGCAGCTTCAGCCCTCGGGTGCGGTAGGATGAAGACGTTCTACATAGGCAGTCTCTACTGAAGGGGGGCAACTGCACAAACCCGGCCACTGTCGGAGTAAAACCCGGAGCACTGAAGCAGCCCAGAGGCACAGGTGGCAGCAGTGCAGACACCTGGGAAAGGACGGGACTCACACTAGCGAGTGGGAGAGGCAGGGGCCTAGTCCACAGCTGTCTTTTCCAGCCTCTCAGTTACCTAGTACACGGACACACCCCCCCCCAAAAGACTCAATTCTAATCTCTACCACCAAGTATCCCCAATCCTAGCTATCCCCGGGAGGGAGCTGAGACAACATTCCACCCAAAGGAAAAGCAAGATCCCAAATCACACCATGCTCATTATCCAGTGAGGAAACTCACCCCTCCCTCCCAGATGGGCCTAGGCAGAAAGCACAGCCCAGCAGGCCGTGGGCCTCCCTGAGCAGAGACCCGCAGGGGAGAGCGCAGGACGGAGACTTCGAGCTCCTCCTCCTACACACCCTGACCTGCTACTACACTACAGGTCCAGCTGCTTTCTCAACAGAAGGGGAACAAACGGTCCTGCAGGCATTAGTGCTAGTCCAGCATGGTCTTTAGCAATAGAATCTTAGCTTCTGTCATATGATAGGCAAACAAATGTATAAGCCTCACTTCTTTAACACACTAGATGTTGACAGAGGTGGGTTGGGCAGACCCCAAGACAGTCTACCACAAGCTTTGAATTCTAACTCAGGTCCTCTTCAGAAGCCTCCTCACCAGTATGAAATAGAAAAGATTTCCTTTAGCCATCAGTCACATGTACCTCCACTCTATACCAACGCTAATTCTGAAGAAGTCTACTCCCAGAATAAGACTGGTCTTAATACACGTCTTACACAGGCCCTCCTATAGTGGACCAGCACTTCGGTATGACAGACACAGAATCAAAAACCTGCCCTCCCAGGGTCCCTCCTACTCTGCAGAGTCAGAATGGACCCATAGCTGTGTCTGCTGCCCCAATTCTAGCTGTGGTCCCTAATTCTGACACTGGCTGCTGCCTCAGTTGATCCAGCCCTTGTCCCAACCTTTGGAACATGGTCTGGAAAGACTACTTTCCTCCATCAGGTGGCCTAAGGATCAATAGTTGTCAGCACAAGCATGGTGTCAGGCAGGAGTCCATAAAACATCTATAACCAGTCACAGTACTGAGATGTCGATCCTGGGGCTAGGCACCTGGAAGTCCTGTCTGGGCCAGATGATGTAGGCTGGGAAGGTACAACCACATCAATTGTACCCATATTAAAATATGAGCAAGAGGGAGATGGCCATCTGGGACAAGCTCAGGAAGCAGGCAGTAAAGATTGAGGAGCTCTTCGTCATCAACTGTGGTGCACATACCATGAGAAGGGCCTGGTGAAAGAACACACCCAGCAACCTGAAGCTGGACTGCCTGGGCATCTATCTTATTCACTGACCTATGGGCTTTAAGTCTGGAGAGGAATTTTCCCACTGGACAAAGCAGGCAACATGTTTCAGAGACACAGGGATCTTGGACACATGGATGACCATGGAAAAACTGGTAGATGAAGAGTTGATGGGAGGTAGGACCTTCACCAACTTCAGCTATCTATAACCCAGGTTTAAGATCATCTTAAAGTATAAGCCCATATTTAACCAGATCAAGTACCTAACTCAGGAGAAGTTAATCTAGTACTGCCAATGCAAAGTATCATGGTAACTGCCTGAAGGAATCATATTTTGATTCTTGTCAACACTCATCATTCCAACATGGCAATAGTTGACTGAAGCCTGTAGCAGCTGCCTACTGCATGGTCTACCTACACCTGCTCTGACAGGCCCTGGCCAAGCCTGAGGACACACCCTTCCCAGGATCAAGGTGATTACAGCCAAGTGTTAGGCAGGGTGGATGTCAGATGCAGTTAGACTGCATTTTGGACTGGTCTAGGTCAGGCTGACATGGGCTCATATGGGAATGAGTCTGAGAACTCTGCAGGTGGGCTGTTATTGAGAACACTTCAGACCCTGGGAGACTTCCAAGAAGCATCTAATACTCCTCAAAGTTGTGTATAAAACCCCCCAAACTGCTTTCCATTAGAGCCTATAGTCACTAGGACAGGGTCCAGTTGGCCCATTAATGTTGTGGATTGGGGTCCCAGTTCCCTGAACTCAGCTGACCTGGTTTAACTACTGGCCTGAGCTAGAGAGTTCAACAGAAGCTCCGTGGCAACCAAGAGTGAGTAGAAACTAAATAAAACTGCAGAGGCCACGGCAGTATGGATAGAGAGCAAAAGTCACTGGCACACGTTTCAGGGTAGCAGATTTCTTTGGGAAAAACAAAGTTCATTGCACTTCCAAAGACAGTTGGAAGTGGGTCCCTCTCAGAGGAGCAGAGGTAAAAGAGATAAGACCCAAACGTCTACAGCAGTATAATATTCTGTTTGAAACTGACCACAAGTCTTTCATTGACCTCTCTGTACCTCCAGGCTGTATTGCCCTTTTCCATTGGTTTCCTAGGCTACTACTTCATGTCCAGTCTTATGGGCTCTCCAGACTCCCTGGTTTAGTTCAGCAGGCCAGGTTTTCCTTCCACCACACTTGAAGCTCCTTTCTCAATGAACATTCTTGTTCAAACTGTACTTGCTCTTGTTATTTCAGTGACTTCCTCAAACCAGTGCTCTGCTTTAACACAAGCACAAGAAAACTCCAGCCCAGGTTACAGTCCAGTTCCTCATGGAAAGGACCTTGGTAATCCAAGTCTGACACTGAAACGTGTTGCCCAGAATGATAAGGTCTGTGACTACCAGGATATGACCACCCGGCTCAGCCACAACAGGAACAGGAAGGTCTCTGCCATGTAGACTATCTTTCACCCCACCCCAAACATACAAGGATTACTCTTTCTATAGTGAGTTTTGAAGCTGTGGATGCCTGTATCTTGCTTACAAAGGGTTATGGCCTGTGTCCCACAGCCAGACAGCAACCTGCAGAGTGGCCAGCAAGGGCTTACCTAACTTGATACTAAGTATTGCTAACAGACTACCAAACTCACTGTATTTGGGATTAATCACCTGTCTTTAGAGATCAACTAGTTGCCTACAGAACATGTTTCATAGCATTTGAAAAGAGCTGAGCAGAGAGAAAAAGGTGTAAATCCTTCTCCTTTAACATTTGCCCGGAGAGTTCTCTGAGGTATATTTGGCCAGAGCTGGGCCTCCTGGTCCTGTGGTTGGAAAAGCGCCACCCGCGGGGAAGGACGTGACATCCCCGGGCCGGGTTGTTTGTGCTCAGCAATGTCGCCGGAGTCTCTGATTTCTGTACATTTTAAAAGAAACGGTCCCTTTCCTTGGGTGAGATTACTTGGGAAACATTTTATAATTGATTTTTTGACAAGACTGTTCCTGTTTTGTGCAGTCACACGGGTAAAAGTTTGAACCCATCAAGGTCCCCGGTAGGGGGTTTGACGGCATGGGTGGGCTATAAACGTGGGGTGCCCAGTGGGTCTGCTTCAGGAAAAAGGATGCATCCTCTCTAGCACCCAGTGACCTTATTGAGGTTTTCTGACTTTTTCTATATGGTCACTCTTTGCTTTGGGTGGTGGGGTGGGGTGGGCATAAACTACAAAAGAAAAGAATCCGAGC
>CAUYTI010158002.1:0-23187 GCA_963575145.1 Galago senegalensis
CCTGTAGTCCCAGCTACTTGAGAGGCTGAGGCAGGAGACTCGCTTGAGCCCAGGAGTTGGAGGTTGCTGTGAGTGTGATGCCATGGCACTCTACCCAGGGGGATAGCTTGAGGCTCCGTCTCAAAAAAAAAAAAAGGATAAATGTATGTGTATGTTTTGTGTGATCTCAAAAGTTTCTCTGTAGTTTTAAAGTATAAAGAAACTACTTCCCATCATTTAGTTTTATCATACATAAAGGAGTGATTTTATCTACTGAATGC
The DNA here is from genome assembly GCA_963575145.1 of Galago senegalensis. NCBI lineage: Eukaryota > Metazoa > Chordata > Mammalia > Primates > Galagidae > Galago > Galago senegalensis. Next base: position 261 of record CAUYTI010158002.1, read on the forward strand.
AAAAGATATCTTTTTAAAACTTTTCAGTGTCATTCTTTACTTCATTTTTTAAATTATATATTTCAGGCCCTGCTTGATACTCAGAATCTTTTGCGTGCACAAATCACAAATTTTACCTTCAACCTGGGATTTTCAGGGAAATTTTACCATACAGGTAAGAAAAGGCAATCAACTGTTTTCATAAGTTCTCTCTGACCATTCTATGTAAAATTGCATGCCTCCTGCCTACGTCTTCCTACATTTCCTGTGTCCCTCTTCTACTATTTCTGCATATCATTCAACTTCATTTAACATGCTGTTTTTTAAAATTTAGAAAATGTTGATGGTTTGAAAGTTTATATAATTATCTAATAGACTTACATTTTTATTGAACTATAATTGACATATTTAAAAGTGCGTAAGTTGTAAGTATGATGTTCAGTGAATTTTCAAACATTACACAAAGCTGTGTAACCAACAGGCAGATAAAGAAAGAGGCCAGGCACAGTCGCTTATGCCTGTAATCTCAGCACTTTGCTCCCAAAGGCAGGAGGCCAGAAGTTCAAGACCAGCCTGGACAACATAGTGAAAGCCTGTCTCTACAAAAAAAAAAAAAAAAATTAAAAAGAAAGAACAAGGATATTATTAGAAGCGCTTCTCCTTTGGTTCTTTACAGTCACTAGCTTCTCTCAACACAAACCACTGTCCTGACTTCTAATCTCATGATTTAGTGTTGCCTGGCTTTGAGATAACGTGTAAAAGGACTCACATAATATCGACTCATCTGTATCCAGCTCCTTTTGTTTAACATCCTTTTGGTTTCACAGATATCACTGTTATAGCCTGTGATTCTTTCATTGTTCTTGATGTATAATATTCCATTGTTTGTCTGTACAAAATGTCTTTATCCATTCCATTCTATTGATGTGGTTGTTTTCAGTCTTTCAGTTTTGTTGTTGTTGTGAGTTCTAAACTTTGTAGTTTTTAGACTTATTCTTTAGGTTGTGTTTTTTTTTTTTCAAAATATGATGGGGGTCCAAATGATTTTGGTTACATTTATAGATTTGTTTTACTTGAGTCAGGGTTATAAGTAGGCCTATTAGCCAGACAGTGTTCATTGTACTTGTTAGGTAGGTTTTCACCCATCTTGTTCCTCCCCCTGTTGATTTCCACTGAGTTTTCCTTCCCTTAAGACTTTTGTTTGATGTAGTAGTAAATAGTGTCTTGTTTTTTATTTCATTTTCTATTTCTTTGTTGATGTTATATAAATGTGTTATTGATTTTGTGCCTTGATCTTTTAGCTAGCAAATTTGTTACCATCAGTTACATGATGGGATGAATCAATTGTATTTTTTGAAGTTAAAAGAGGATTAGAGACACTAGTATATATATATTACAAAATACTCTGTCCTTGTTAAAAAGACAGGAACAATTTTAAATGTTACTAATAAAGATCTCTCACGAAATACTTTGAAAAGTCAAGGTATAGTATAGTCATTAGAACCTGCTACCATTTCTATAAAAATAAAGGTGAGGATGAAATCTACACAACTTTGGATATAGTACTCTTAACTTATTTTATAGCTTAGAAAACTATAAAGTTATGGAATGTTTAATTTTCCATAATCACATGTCTATTAATATAGATAGGATAGCTCTGAAAGGATTCATAATAAACTAGTATGAATGAGTTATCTGTGAAAAAGATAATTTGAGAATTAAAAAACAGATGAAAAGAAGAAGTTACCTTTTACTATATTATCTTTAATTTTTTTATCTTTACTATATTGCTTTTGAACTGTTTGCATTTTATACCATACGTGTGTGTAATCTATTTAAATAAATAAAGATGTAAGTAATTTTTAAAAGTAATATAACATTTAAACAAATATAGCCAATAGTTTTCTATAATTATAAATGCTTTTCAATTTTTTAATTAATAATATAAGAATGAGTTATTTTGTATGAATTTAATGTGCTTCTTCAAAGATTTAATAAGTCTACAACGGTGAGAATTCTATCTTTATACCATTAAGTTCAATATAATTTCCATATGCACATAAATAATATAAAAATTACATTTTTAGATAGAAGTAATATTGCATTTCCAGAATTAAGTGAACTTTCATTTGTTTCCATACAAGTATAGAATTATGAGACTTAACTTTAGAATGTTCCATATTACACATTTGTGGAATACATACATTATAATCATACAACTACATATGAATGTAGGTTCTCAATTTGAAAATTTTGTAGGTTTTAGGAGTAATCTTAACAAAGGAAATTCTGAAGCCCTTATTCTCCTTAATTTCTTAGATCAATATATAAAACATACTATATTTCTGATTGTTTTAAATATCATAACTGGAAACCTCATGATCATAGCTTAACTTTGTTTTATGATTAAGTGAGTTACTGTCCTTACTGTAATTTCAAAACTGAAAACAATTAGACATCTGTTCTAAATGTCTCGCTTATAGGAAAGTTCTGCCACCTTGGCACAGGTATATAAAGTAAGATCTTTATGTGTAGATGTTCTTTTTATCTTTCTAGCAATGTTAGACCCACAGCACCATAAATTTTACAATGGGAAGGCCCAAGAGCTTAAGTAAATAAAAGATTGTCCATAATCTCTTCCTAAATATACCCTAATTTCAGGGTGATGATCTTAGATTCTTTGACAATGAAGAAAAGAAAGTTACCATACAGATAAAGAAGGACCAGGTCAAGATCAAGGACAAATAGAATATATAATGTGTTCAGGGGATGAGGGGGAGATTATAGGAAAAGCTATGATAGCAAAATCAGGACAACCCAGAATCACCCAAGAAATAGAAGAAAACACTCCTAACAACTCGGTTTTTATTTGTTTTTTTATTTTTTTAGTGTGTATGCGTGTGTCCAATCTTAAATACTGGAGAACAACTTTGGCCAATCTATATCCTTCTCATCTCTGAAAGATTTGTTCTCTTTCTTTACTTGGACACTTCCCACAGCTCATGTAACAGTATCCTCTCTCTAAGCCAGGGAAAGTACAACACAGGAGGAAGCCAAGGCCAGGATTTAAAACAGTGTTGTCATCTGTGCATAATATGAAAGCTTCCACAAAACTGTAGCCAGGATTGTCTAAGACCAGCAAAATCATTTTTCATTGGGAACAGATATAAAATTTAACACACAATCTTAAGAAAATTAAATATTATAAAGTTTAATTGAACTGGTTTCCCTTCTAAATAAGTAATTTATTCCTCTATTAAAAATCCTATCCATTTTACTCAGTCTTGAAAGGAAGGAGAAAGGCACACTTGTCATAATGGTGAGAATTTATTTTCGGAAAGAGCTTTATCTTGTTTGATTTATTTCAATTTTTGAAGAGTATGTGCATTTTTGTGAGAAAGAGATGAAGAAGATAAAAATCATAGTTCCCTTTCAGTGCTTGCAAAGCACTTTTCATGTACCTTTCCTCTGAATCTTAAGAACTAAAAAATATGTTAGCTTCTGTTCTAGATAAGAATATAGAAACTTAGAGAGGCCCAAGCTCATATAGCTAGTTATGTGTCACAAAACAGTCTGAACTAAGACAGATCCCAATTCTTAGGCACTGCACTAGAAAAATTATATTTTTATTGCTTAATTTGCAACCCTTGATTAGGGGAGCTGAATGGCAAAAGATTCTCCTTATCTATACGTTTGCTAGTTTCCTATGTTCCCCCAAATCACTGAGAACTAATAGTATCTATAAATTCTAATCACATCACAGAATTAATTAACAATGTGAAAAGCAATGTTATGTTGAATTAGTAAATGCTGGCCTTATTTCTGGATGCTACATTTGGTTAGTGAATGATATAGTTAAGGGCCCTAAATTTGAAGTTGCTCAAACCTCTCAGTGACATGGGACAAGTTAATTCACCTCTCCAAATACCAATTTCCTTATCTGTAATGTGAGGTTAGCAGTGGCCCTCACCTCATTGGGTTGTGAGATTTACATGAGATGAAGTATGTAAATTGCTTAACTCAATGCTTTGCGAGTTAAAGGTAAAGTCAAGGTAAAGTCTCAATCTATGATGGTTTTTAATGCAATATCAGAGTAGGAAAAACCACAGACAAACTATTACAGCAACAACTTATTTAAATAAATACATAATAAATTATAATTTGCAATAACTTTAGAAAATTTCAGCATAGTTTTATGCTGACTTTAAAAATGACACTTAAAATTGAGAAATATGATTTCTTATTCTTCCTCCAGTTCTGACAAAAGTGGGCACAAGTGGGGGAGATAAAAAGATATCACGAGGCCAGGACGATCCAACCATGAGCTACATTTCAAGTTCTTTTTATCATAATGTTTAAAGTAATAAGCAATAGATAATTGTTTCCAATACAATTAATTCTGATATAAAATATCCCCAAAGTAGGATTAAATTAAATCAAATAAGACAGGGCTAAAAAGATAAAAGGAAAAACATACAATTAAGACTACTATGAATTGAGATCAAGTTTTCAGAAAGCAGACATCATTCTGGCATAATTCAAATGCATGAATATTTTAGTAACAGATTTCACTATGATATTTGAGAAGGGACAAGAAATGCCTGAGCTATTTTTCCAAAGAACCTTGAGATCTATTGCTCTGTTTTGATAAATAAACTTTGAGCAAAGGCCAATTAAAAAAAAATTAATAAATGCAAGATGACAGGAACGATATAGGGGAAAATGAGTGGGAGGTGATAGAGGACAGAGCTGAAAAGCAATCCGAAGGGCGACTTTCCATAAACTGAAGAATTTCAGCTCCGTTTACCCACACTCACGCTGCAGGGGAGGTGGAAGTCTGGAGTGGATTGATTTCTGGGAAGCCCTAAGAGGCTTATGCCTGGGAGCAGTGTAAGAAAGGAAAAATGCAGCAAGTAAATGGCCTCATAATATGGTGTCCTGCTGACATACAAAATGTCAAAGAATGGGACAGTATCTTGAATTTAAATAAAGCAGAGGTGGTTAATTGTGGGCAAACCAAATGACATATTCTTTTTTTTTTCCACATTAACATGGTGATACAAATTTTCAGAATGTTCCCACTTCTGAGGTAAAGTTCAAGTTGTAGAAGAATATGAGAATATGAGAATATGCCCAAGGGGTGCCCCAAACACCCTCGCACTGTGCACATTAGGTGAGATTTATATGAAACAAAACACGTGTTTCTTAAGCATCACCAGTCACAAAAGGTAGAAGGACTCAAGATCCTGCCATGATCGTGATCACCAGAGTTCCTAAATGCCTGAATCTACCATCCTAGTCTTTGGCATTTCTCTCTAGAAGGCTTCTCTAAGCCGTGAGGTAGCCCCGCAGAAGGCCCAAGAACATTTCCTGCTGATGACACACTCATCAGTGTGTTAATATGATGGCTCGGTCAGGTCTTGAACACAGTATCCCCTCTACCACTTAGTACTCTGTTGAGAACCAGCCACTCCCTTCATGTAGTATGATAGTGGAGGGGAATAAAAGAAAACTTAAGAAACTAAAGAAAGAATGGCTATTGGAAATATAGGAGGAAAAGAAAGGGACATTATATGTTACTCAGTATGTGTCAGAACAAGACCCTTGGTCTCAAACATTCCTCTTTTACCTGCATGAATACAGACATTAAAGGGGTTATATGACTTGGGCATAAGGACACAACTTAAATGTATTAGAACCTGCAAAAATAAACTAAGAAGTAAGTGTGGCTCACTATACTATGGCAACATGAGTGTATGATGAAGAAGAAAAAAAAATAAGGAAAACCAATTAAAGGTGTAATCTTTGTACATAGGGAGAAAACATTCTTTCATACCAGTAGTGTACTTAAGGATATGAAAGTTAATTTGAATACTGTCCTTATTGGACGATTATGTCATCATAATCAATCTTTGTTGCTCCTACATAAGTTGACATGACCATGAAGCCCCATGCTATGCCTTTGTCTTTGGAAAATTATTTCCGATGTCCAATAAACCATAGGACCTAATTCTTTTCTTGCCAACAGGCCTGATTTCCTTTTCTTGGGTAACTGAACGAAAGAATAGTGGTAAGAAGAGCTGGGTTCAGTGCACAGGTCCAGGGCCACTATCCGTCCTCCGTCTGCAGCCTGCAGGGCCCTAATATAACAGTCATACCAGAGCTGCCATTGAAAACATGAGAGCAGATTTTCTCCATGCAAAGTGAACATCACAGGAAGAACCACTGCTCTCAGCTCTTACTGCATTCTGTGTTCTGGCTGAAATTCGAGTGCAGCTGCATATTTTGGGGTTACCAATACCATGACATGCCTTATGCTGCTTTCATTTTATGCTTTAGTAAAGAAGCTGTTTCTGAGGAAATGCAAAGAGAGATGCTCAGATAAGTTAGGAGAACTGTGATAATTTCCCACATTCAACTGAACTGCAGGTCGTGGAAAATGAAGGAAATAAAATGAGCCCATGTATGAAAAATTAGAGAAATAACAACAGGGATGACTCTCAAGGAAATGAGAGTTTCATGATGGGAAGGCTGTGTCCAGCAGCCCCAGAGACATGACAAGTATATGGAACGTGAGCGTCACCAAGGAACAGTGTGGGTGGTTTTGCTACATAAGCCTGTCCAACCTATGGCCCGTGGGCTGCATGCAAATTTTTAAAGCCCATTTTTCTCATCTGTGTGTCAGATATTGTGAAAAGTACCCACAGATCTTTTCTTTTGCTCATTAGCAGTTTGTATCTTTAATGTGTAGCCCAGGGCAACTCTTATTCTTCCAGCTGGTGGTAAACAAGAAAAAGGTTGGACATCCCTGTAGGACTTTACCTTTTCTCATTTTTTTTTCCATTACTTTCATCCTTTTTCCTTTCCTTTCCTTCAGTTTTCTCTAATTTTTTCATTTCCTTCTTATGTTTTAGTTTTCCCCAAATATTGAAGTTTCTTCTGAGACCTACCAAGGAACTCAAATAAATGCACAACCCGCATCAAAAGGACCTCCCACTGGGGCTCTGATAGCCACTTCCTAACTGATCCCTCAATTACATTTCCTACTTGTGCCTCCATTCTCTATAAACTACACAGTGCACAAAGATGCTGAAAGTTAAGAGCTCTCATGTCCTTGAGAATGACCATGTGTCTCCAGCTTGCAGCGATTTCTTATCTATGTCTCATGTTTAACAACTTTTAAAAGAGTTTTATCATAATCTCACTTTGTTCCCCAACTACCAGATTTTCCTCTGCTGCCTTTCATGTTCAAAGCCTTATATAATTGTTTCTGGAAAATCCCAAGATGGTGTAGAAAAACCACTCCCCAAACTGAGATGATGCTGAGAGACCAAAAGAACATGACCCAGACCAGTCCAGCTTGGCAAGCGAGATGGGTTCATTAGAGGTCACTTACATGGGTCTCTCATTCCTGGTCAAGATAGGAAACTCCCTCCTGGGCGGTAGCAGGTATTCTAGGGAGAGTAAGATTCTGCACCACCTGCCTGTTTGTGAGCCTTAATTTTTTTTTATTTTTATTTTTTTGAGCCTTAAATGTCTTTCTGACAAGTGATGCAGAGTTCTATCTCTGCATCATTGTTTATTTACATACAATACAGTTTAAGCCTGCACAGTACTTCCCACTGGACTGGGACTTTAGTATTACAATTAACTAAAGGGTACTAAGGCAGCTAAGGCAGCTTGAAACAGTTCAGACAGGTCTTAAGACTTTGACCCCCTATGCAAAAGGAGCTACTTAAGAATGCAATTTGTACTTTGCCTCACTTTCAATTTTCTTGTTTTGGACTATCTCTCTAAATTCAAAAGAAAACTGCAAGAAGTCTGCTATCTATTAAAAGTCAGCGGTGGGAACTGTATTTTTCCCTCATGTGAATGTAAAACAGTTTTAAATGATATCTTCTAGACACATATTTGATAGTAGAGAGATAGATAATTGATGATCAGTGTCACAGGAATTAATTGAATGATATTCCTCCCACCAAAGGAACTGAAGAGGAAGATAAAGGGGACGACTGTCTTTTGGGGTCCGTGGATGAGTTCTGGTGGTTTCCTCACATGTGGAGCCACATGCAGCCCCACCTCTTCCACAACGAGTCGTCTTTGGTGGAGCAGATGATTCTCAACAAGAAATTCGCCTTAGTAAGTAACTCTTTCTGACACTCACACTGGCGTCGTATGTTCCAACGAGGGAAATGACAAGGTTTTCACGTTCAAAAATTCTTTGAGGTTTTTGGCATATGGGCACTTTTAAAGCTGCTTTTGATTGTTAAAAAGACCTTGTTGTCACAGCCCTGGCACGTGGCTCTTGAGTTTGTTATTGGGTGCTCATCACTACGCTTAATGCTTTGAGGGGTCTGGTTTAAGGGACCTCACAGGATACAAGATTCATTATGATATTATGGTCAGAGCTCCTAAGGCATGGCTCTTGTCTAAAGGGAGCTTCCTGTTGCATTGGGGAGGTAGAAATATGCACCTTAAAGAATTCTCCAACAAAATGAAATATTCTGTGACCTAGTGCCAAACCACATGAACACAAAACCCACACTTCAAAGAATAAGTGTCACTGGGAATGGCCAGAACTGTGCTCTTGTGGATGGGATTTTAACTTTACTCCTCAAAAGAAACAAAGTGCTTAAAATACACCCTTGCCACGCATGGATAGTTTGTCAAGAAATCAAGAATGCTGCTCCTCCATACTCATCCTGGAGGAACGTTGTGATAGCATTTGCAAACTTCTGTGAGATGGAGAGTTATCTTTCTCCCCCCCAAATCTAAACAGGAATAGCAAATAGAATATAAAATTGGGTAGATAACACTGCCACAATTTGTAATAAAGACTACCAAAAGTCCTATCTCAATCCAGCAACATTAATTAGAAGTCTAAGACTGGTAATGTTAGCAATATTAATCAGCAATTGATGATGTGGGGAAAATAACTACTGTGTGATTTCTTCCCAAATATGGGGAGAAAAAGAGAAAGAAACCTGTGAGATAAAAGTTTATGTATGTATATGTATATGTCTACTCACAGGGTGACCATGAAGTTCATGCACACTATTTAAATTGCACATGAACTTTATGGCCACCTTTACTGTATATATACTATACACATATATATGTATGTATATATATATATATATATATGTATATATATATATATATATATACATATATATATATATATATATACAGTAAAAGAACAAAAAGCACCAGTAAAAGATAAAATATTGAGACGTGAAGGGAGAGGTTGTGTTGTTACTGTTGTTTGGTAGCCTTCAAAAAACAACGTATCAAGGCAGGTTCAGTTACATGTCCATAATACATGACATTCACTGTTATGTTCTATTGGTACTTGGAGGAATGAATCAATGAATGAATCAACGAATGCCAATCTTATGTTTATTTTTTTTAATTGTAAATACTTGAAAGTATATATTAGGACAGATACACACAGGACTTATACACATTTTTTAGAATTCTCAACCAAAAATCATCATGAATGAAAAAATAATTCAAAAACAAATTCTGGTCATTCTGACTGCCTAACTTAAGGGCCAAGAAAAGGAGGCTCCTTAGGAGTGTTGTTCCTAACTATATGTTTGCCATCCAGATTATGGACCTTGAAGCAGGAGAAAGCAATCACGAAGGATCTCCAGAAAAAAGATCAAGTTTATTCTTTAACATTGAATCAAATACAGGAGTAGTTGATGGAGGTGGGAGGCATCAGCAGAGGACAGATAAGACAAAAGACGAGTCCCAGACTGGTCCCTCCTCAGCCATAACAGTAGGAAAGAGAGTGCACAGGTAAAGCATTCGGGAACAGTGATTAGCACATAACACTCTTCAGACAGCAGCTGTTGTTGTTATTATTATCTTTAACATCATAAAACTGCCATTTTCAATTTTTGCTCGGGCTCCTGAGGTGTTTGGAATAACAGCTAAGAGGGACAAAATCCTTAAGTTTAAATGCTTAGTCGTATTGGGATGACATTTAACTGTGTTGCTACTAAGTTTAAAGATGTAATGAGGAGAGATAAAGCATTTTCATTTTTTACCTAGCCTCCATTATTTCTTTTAACTCTCACAACCCTGAACTGTAAGTGGACCCCATTATAGATGGGGAACCTGAGAATCAGAGAAACCCTTGCTGATGATTATACAGCTCCCTGGTAGTAAATTGCAGTACTCTGTCCTCTACTGTTGGGTAAATCACGTCCCCAGGCTTCCTCACTCGCCTCTCATCCCAGTCCGTAGGTATAAATCTAGATTTCTCTTCTGCCCGGTAACCTGAGGGAATACCTGGTAATCCTGGTACTGTAAAGGAAACGAAGAATTTAAGGTAGGACTCAAAGGGCAGCTTTTCTCTCAGGTTCCATAAAATTCTCTAATGTAGGTAGGCTCTAAAATTCTCGGGAAGGGAAACAAACACCTAAATCTGAGGATCGTTCCACAGGCCTGAATGTTGTTTATTGTATATAGGTACAGAAGCCATTATAATTCTTCAGAAGCTTTTCTGGAGGGAATTCAGCCTCAATTATCTGCTCCCTACGTAGAACAAGCAAATGCTTAATCTGTGCTAATATTGCATTTCCAAATTGGGTTACATCCTGTTTTTCTCTACTAGCTTGGAGGTTCTTGATTTTTAAATGAGCATGAGTGTTTCCCAAAGAAGGACCTTAAAGAACATGAAAAACAGCTCTGGGCTACCTTGGGAGTGAATAGATGTTCAGACAAGAACGAAGGTCACAGATGCAATTCTCAAATGGGTAACTGAGTTAGAGGACATTTAACATACCAGCACCCTCCCAACGGAGAGAATTTTGAGACTGTGATAAACTCTTCTGTTTGGGCATTCATCATCACCATCTTCAGCCAAACACCTACTATCCATTGAGTTTAAGCAAATACTTTCATTGAGTTTTGCACAACATGTATATTTCTGACTCACAAACAGACTTGATGTCCGTTTTAATTTGACCTTGAAAGCTCTAGTAGCTTATTATGGAAGGTCAAATAAATCTTTTAAGCAAACTTGCATTTGACGCTTACTGCTATCAGTAAATGCAGCTTGAATGGTCCATTGGAAAAAATATTTTGTTACCATATGTGAAATAATTCAGATATTAAACTGGAATTTCAATAGGAGGTTTTCTTTAAAGGTCCCCTTTCTAAGATAAGGGTTAATTGTATCATTAATAATTGGTCTACAACACAATTTAAAATACCTATCATACAGTTTTTAAAATAGGAGAAAATATATTATAAAAGTAAAGTACCCTGCTATTTAAATCACAAAAAATCCTCAATAGTATATATTCTTAATGGAAGGATTGTCCCTAAAAGTTAGCAAATGGTGATAGTTTAATTGTTAATAAAATAATTAATAGAGGTTTTATCATAGACTTCTTTGCCAGTATTAGATGATATTTAACATTGTTGCAGACAATAATATTAATATTAGTAGTAGTATAACAATGTTCCTGAAAACAAAATCTTCCTGAAGATTATCCTGATGACTGCATTGCCATCATTCTTTCAGGTAGGGTCTTTCCCCCCTTTTTTCCAAGTGCAGCAGAACCTGCTAATTTATATTAGCTGGAATGTCTATTTTCAGTTATGAAACTTTTTCCATTAGTGAGAATGTTAACTTTTCCAATATAAAAAGAAAGATTATAGTATCAAAAGGTAATTTAAAATATATTGAAAGACTTGTTGGCTTAAAGAATATGTGTATATGATAATCTTTTAATTAGTTTGCTTGCCAGCTAGAGCATGAATACTATCGCTTTTATTTCAATGAAGCACTTTATTAAAAGGTACATTAGATTATCATCTTATTGATATTGAATACAAAGTATAATTCTAGTGGTCTTGAGAGAAATAGAGCATTCCAACCAGGATGCACAGAGTCCTCTCGGAGCTGGAAGACCATTTCTAGAGTAATCCAAGCAGCGTAGTTTTAAAAAGACACTGGCTGATATTCAGAGCAAAATGACCAAGGTGGTGAAGTCTATAATGTACTTTGTAAAAGCTAAAAGAACTTCAAGGAAGTAAATGACAGCAGAAGAGCCTAAGAGATATATTCTCAGGGCTAATATTGAAACTAAGAGAACTGGGATGGCCATGCCAATTACAATATTGAAATGTGATGGTACTGTACTCTTACCACCACTATCACTGAGCGATCCTGAATCTCTCAGCTACTCAGAAACTAAGTGGGCCTAACCCGGAAAGGGTGTCCAGCAATATATTTATAAAGAAAGGCACAGAAGAGAAAGTACAGTCTTACACATTTAAGTAGCGTTCTAATTTAGATGAATAGTCCCAGTAGGTGTTCAATAAATGTTTGTTTATATGAAAATACAAGTAAATATTTCTTCTAGTTCTTAAGATTCTATCATTACTCTCTAAGCATGTAGATTTCCTTATCATTCAGCTGTGGTGAGTTCAGCAGGTTAGGAGATAACTGCCATTGAAAAGTTTGTTATTCACAGTTGCCAAGAGGAGGGGGCTTGTCATGTCACACAGGGCCACATGCAGAAGTAGCAGTGTTGTTCAGAAAGCAAAGGGAGCAAGGGGGACATGTGGGCAAGAAGCTGTATGTTTCTGCAGGAAAGCAGGCTCAGGACTTGGGTGAGCTTTGGGGTGTAACGGCAGTCCCTAGTTGTCTGATAACCTGGCCCTGTGGTGATTAGAGCAGGGGGAAAGTCATTCAGCATGACGGTCTGCTTGGCTTAGGGTAGAAGCTTTGAATTTGGTGTTTTGCATTTGAAGAGCACGCTCTCTGGAAGGTGCTGGCCATCTAGGAAGTCGCTAGTCCTGGTAGAGGTAGTCTCTCCAGGGTCAGCAAGGCTCCAGATACCAACGGATCAGAAATACAGAACATAAAAAGGGATGATTAATAATTTGCATAGGCCTTGCTCCAGGTGATGTATCTTGAAGCATTCAAGAGGTTTACAGACGCCCCCTCCTCCCAGTTGCCCTATTTGTACACTGTCTCACTTGTCAGCCTCCTTCTCCATGTATGTTGCCCTGATGGGAACATTATAGTCCCACCAAGGTGACCTTATTATAAGAAAACAGTGAACTATTTTTTCCTTCATGTGCACTTTATTTCTATTAGTGAAGCCAAAGATCACATTAAATTTTTAAACGATGATGTCACATATGTGTCTGCCATGAGCTATTTATTAAACCTTCAGGCACTTACTTTTGTCGGATTGATTTTGTAAACTACATGCTAGCCTCGAGATTACACTTGTCCCTTTAACATTTCCTATTTGTTATATGTTCAGCGTTTCACTGTATCAACATGCTGCTACAGATTGATTCTGTTATTTAACATGTGTATATATTTCTCACCATTATGTCATCCCTATGCTTTACAAGTATAAAATACGTACAAAATCTAAGCATTTATGACTTTTGTATCTGAAGTCATTAGTAAAGTTGAACATAATATCATAGTGAGAGATCCGTGATAGAGTGCTCCAAGTTAGCATAGGCCCAGGAATCATCCTTTCAAAATAGTTGGTTAAGGGCGACACCTGTGGCTCAAAGGAGTAGGGCACTTGCACCTTATGCTGGAGGTTGTGGGTTCAGGCTCAGCCCCCGCCCAAAAACTGCAAAAAAAAAGTGGTTAATTAACTACAAATCTCTGTAACTCAACTAAGATCCATAAGGATTACCCAAAGTATGTCAGGGATCTTGCTGAAATCAAGAATCAATATGTATGTGGCATTTTTCTGATGCCAATCTAAAACTTTTATTTTAAAAAGGATTTACATAGCACAGTATCAAAACATAAGCATTCCTCATAGTTATCACTTCTTTCCTTATCACTTCTCAATAACCTGTTCAGTGATCCTTATCACTTCTCAATAACCTGTTCAGTGATCCCGTCTAGAACTGCACAGGGCTAACGTTAAGCTCAATGATACAGTTCGCAAAATGCTACCATTCTCCTTTTTTGGAAAATCGACATATTTTCAACTTAGGTATCCAATTCTTTGTTTTTCTAGGATCACTAAAAGTATTTTACATCAATTCTACTTTATTTTTTTAATTACCTTAAAATGCGCTTTCCTGAGCCTAGAAAAAAAGAAATAGTTTATTTTGCTAGAGTTCGTGGTTTAGTTTATCTTATTGGTTCTTCATCTAATTGTGTTTATGTCACCATAAATATTTTGGAAATTGTTGTCTTTGATAAAGAAAATAAAAGCAGAGTTTATCTTGGCAGAAGCCAAGTAGCTAAGCAGATATTTCTATTTTTTTACTCTATCATTGCTTAAAGTATTTCACACTCTCCCCCCAATTGTGAATATGCTGTGATATTGTTTGTTTTTGTTTTGCTGAGCAGTCATTTTCAATTAGCATAATAATTTCTGGAAAATAAACTTATCCTGAGATTTAGTGTCTTTGGCGTAATTTTTATACCTTTTTGGTTTCTTTTGTTACCTGATTTTTGCCTTTCGTCAGGTACTCTTCCTTCCACCTCTTGTATGGGTTTTAAACTCCAGCATGTAACAGCCCCATATTGAAACTTTTTTATGTGGCTATGACACTGATTAATTTAATAGACTTAATTCTCTTATTAATCTTAATTTAAGATTGAGATTAATAATCTTGCTGTCAGCGCCATTGTATGAGTGACACAGCTGATACTTGGAGAGGTTAAGTAATTTCCCCTACCACGCAGCTGGCACTTGACTTCAGAGCTTTTTGACTGTTAGCTACAATCCTAAGCACATACTTCTTTCCTTGTCTCAAATAAGTCTAAGCTTTAGAACTAATTACATTTTTTGAAATCCCTACCCCTTTTTGTTCCCTTGGCATATTCCTAGCAATTGTTTCACAACTATTTTTTCATCAGGATATTTTAAAAATCTACGGTCCTGAATTGAAATATTGTACCTGATTATTTTCAGAGTTACCTGTGTTGAGTACTTTGAACTCCAAGATGAAACTGCCATGTCTTGCCCAGAGTTGTAGTACTTGCATAGAGATGGCAGAATCGCAGAGCGTCAGAGCATGAGTGTTGAGGATGTTGACAAGCAGGGAGAGATGGGGGGTAAATAGACAAACGGCATTGCTATTGAATTAACAAAGGAGAGGGGGAAATAGAGGCCAGCTTTAACTAAACCAGTGGAAATGGGATCATGGAGTCAAGAGATGTGAAAACTATTTCTGACAGATTCACTCAGACTTTTTACTGAACGGATGATGATGAAGCAAAAGGAAATAAGAGGTCAAAAAGAACACCCAGGTTTAAGGGTCCCACCTGGCTATCTCCATGAAGATGAAGAGCTGCTATTTCTTTAAAAGTTCAATATTTTACCTACGGAAGGATTCCCCCCTCCCCCATATCTATAGTGGTACAGCATTTGTTCTCATTTAGAAATATCATGAAACTTTTGAAACTGGTTTTCTTACCCCAGGAAATTAGAATCCTTTTCTTTGTAAATTCCCTTTCAGATTACCTTTTCTCCACTCTAGGGGACTTCGTACTCTGAGAAGGTAGGAAGCCATCCCTCAATTCCTTCTCCTTGTACCTCTAACAGCAATACTAGATCTCATCTTCAGCACATGTATCTGGTGACTTAAACTGGATTCATAAAGGGAAAGATGAATTTAAATATGTACTACATGAAAATAATCCCTTCTTGGCCACATGGATGTGGACACAAGCTGAACTAAAAGCCGTTCTGAGTCCTCCTTAGAAATCTTACTGGTGGGCTGTGTCAAACGTGGGAATGAGGACAGAGGAAGCCCACTTCCCGATCCACGCATGCTGCTCCGGAAATTGGACCCATGCTTCCTTTTAGGCCTTACGTTTAGTGAAAACGGAGGGGGCACTTGTGTTCTGAGAGGTTGATATAAACATTTCAGAGATGGGAGTGATGGCAGAAGAAATCAGGGCAGATTCCACACGAGTGCTACCCTTGGGTCTACTTTGGCATTTTCCTATCTCCCACTCCGTGTTCCCACTCACTCAACGATTTCTGTCAGTGTTTTTCTTTGTACTTTTTCTCCTGCTCCTTTTCAAAATTTTCCATCCTCGCTTTACTTCCAATTTTTCATCCCACACCTAGATCATTGCAGCAGCCTCCAAACTAGCCTCCCCGTGTCTGTGGCATTTTCCCTTAATTTATGCTCCGATGAGGAAAAGCTGTGAAACTTGACATCCTGATTCTGTTTCCCCTGACTGAGAGGAAACAGAACCTCGCATTTTAATCAGAAAGATTCTCGCCTTTCCTGAGGAAATGTAGGAAGAGAAATTTTTGCGCTCCAAATATTTACTAGACGTCGTACCTAACGCTTTGTATCCATCCTTCATGAGTCCTCACAACTACCTGTGAGGTTGGCTTTTCTTGTACGGAAAATGCAGAAAGGAACACTCATAATTTTCCTAAGATCGCACAGCCAGTGAAACTTGGGAAAGTGACTTAATCCCAGTTCTGTCAAACTCCAAAGCCACGCTAGCATCCACGGTTTGTATAATTGAAAGTTGCCTTGCCATTTCCCCCGTTACTGATTGCTGTTACGTGAATCTCATAATCAGAATATTACTTTCTTAAAGAGTTAAATTTTTAAACAAATTCAGAATACAAGTCTGCTGTTTTACAGCGTTTATCTCCTGAATAGCTTTTATGTGATTTATATAATTTCTCGTGTTTGTTCTATTAACAACCCAAGGATCACAGTCCTGGCATCTTTCATAAATACCAGAGGGCATGCAAGAGTTATAACAAAGATCAGTATCAACTTTTTATTATTTCAGGAATATTAAACTTTTATTAAAATTAGTACTATGCAGACTTACATAATCTAATCCACCTGGTCCATTTTCAAAGCGATTGGTGTGTTTACAAGTACTCTGGGAATTGGAGATTGTCCCTGAATTTCTTCATAGCTTTATTACCTCTCAGAGACCACAGATGTCCATATAAAACTCCTTGCTTCAAATTCTGAGAGAGGCGGAGTAAACCAACCCTCCTCTTCCTCCGTTATAAATCCAGATCATTTTCTTTTGTTATTTTTCTACAGCATAAAAAAATAAGGCTTTATAAACTTTTTTTTACAGTTCTATAAACCTCTTTTCCTGATGACTTGAAGACATCCCAGCAATTCAAAAATATCCACCTGGCCTGTGCAAAATACAAGTGTTTACATCATTGTTTGAGTATTTTCACAGAAGCATGTCCTTTAGTGCTTTGTTTACTTATCAGACACTCAAGAAAGATATGACACTTCAAAAATTCTGGAGGGAACACTCTAAGAGAGGAAAACAACATGCTCAGTTAAATGGAAACGTACTTGAAATAAATTACATGATTATTAGAGAAGTCTGGGAGACAATCTGTCACTGTCCCTCAAATAGTTCTTTCCTTAAAGGTTGCAAGAAAAGCTGAAGGTTAAAGCTGAGTATGCGTACCTTTTTCAGGATCAGCCCTGAGTTTTTTGTTTAACTTTGTTTCCGGAATTTTTTTCATACATTTGGCTTACATCGTGTCATTCAAGTTTGTCGGATAATTCAGCTGTTAATTTGGGGTAGCAGTTAAAGCAGCGTATGTGGTGTCAAGGAGGGGCTTTGTTGGTGTCATTGCTACAACCTTATCAAATTTGTGGTTAACCAGAAGTATTTCTTACCTCCTACTTTATACATAATATCTATCATTTTTTCCAGAATAAATGTGTATTGTTAGTAAAAGGTTTTTTAGATACGATTGCTAATGCTAGTGTGTCTTCTTTGAGTAATGTCAGCTCTGAAATAAAAATTCTGAGTTTGGGGCTAGCAATGGTGCTGGAAGGATTGTTTTTGTGAATTGCTACTGTTTTAAAAACAAAGAGAATAATGTCAATTGAATGAAAGAAAATTTAATGGCACTTAACCAATAACTTTGCTTGTATTACATCTTTAATTCTTCTCTACAGTCTGTAAGATAATTAGTTTTACTATCCTTACTTAACAAGCAGAGGAAATTGAGGAAATTTGCATAACCTGCCCAGGTGGTAAACCTGTGAAGAGCAGCATTGACAGTGATCCCAGGACTGCTAAAGGTGTGCTCTTCCCATAATTCCATGCTGCTCCCTATCCCCAGGATCCCTGGTACATCAACAATTTCATTGCCATGGGTTTGGCTCTATTTGGATGTTGGAAGCATAGACTCTTTCAGTACTATAATTAAACACTATATGTTTTTTCCAGAGATGTGAAATAGCGATAAGGTCACACTTCTGTTTTCTGAGTTACTAGAACGCGTTCTTTCACAAGCCCTCCTTATTAACACTTTGAATGCCCTTATCCTAAGACTTTTGTTACTTGTGTTATTGTGCCATGCTTTTTGTTATCAAAACTTTAAGACAAAGAATATCTCCTTCCTGGGGTGTCTTGATCCATACAGATATCACCAACCAGGGGAAGCTCACGTAAAATCACAAGCTCCAGAGTTTTTATTATAGTTGCATGATGTAGGCATGATTGATTGACTCATTGATCATGTGATCATATTCAATCTGTAACTCTCCCCTCCTACCCTGAGGTCAGGCTGATATACCTGTCTCAAAGACCTAACTCTGTAATTATATAGCTGGTCTTTCTAGCATAGCCAAAATTCATCCTGAGTCATCTCATTAGCATAAAGTCAGATATGATTTTAGGGACCACCATGAATAGCAAAGCCACTCTTATCACTCAGGAAATTCCAAGGACTTAGGAATTATCTTCCAGGAACCAAGGATGAAGAAGATCAGCCAAATTCTTTTTAATGCACCAGCTGCCAGCAGAGGATGATTTAAAACTTTTAAACTAAATCTATTAAAAACAACATGATCATCATAGAATTTTTCTCATTCCAGCCAGCAAATAGAAATTTATAAAATGAATCACTGTTAAAAAAAAAATTAGAGAGATAGCTAGTGGCCAAATCTATAAATATTAAACAAATTTATGTAAATGTACCTATCATATTTTAGGAGATTATTACCTCCTCAAATATGAAGAAAGAAAATTGTGTACTTTGGTTTAGATTAGATCATGGATTAAAAATAGTACATTCATATTTAACATCTGAATATAAGATCATTTCTAAAACTACAAAGATTATGTCAAAGAAACATATAATTATAAATCTGAACTTCAATGACTACTTGTACCGCCCCTTTGTTATATAACTTTAAAAAATTAAAAATTAGATTTCTATACTAAAGTAATTATTTCTTTCAAGATCTTTCATTTTGGAACATACCAGAAAAACCATCATTTGTCACGGGAACATCCTAATATTTAACAATCTTAGTATGCAATAAAAAACCTTAATTCCTTAACCGAAAGCCCCTGACTCATCTGATTTTGTTCTAGATTGAGAAAGGGGACTGGGCACAGTGGCTCATGCCTGTAATCCTAGCTTTATGGGAAGCTGAGGCGGGCGGATTGCCTGAGCTCACAGGTTCGAGACCAGCATGAGCAAGAATGAGACACCCATTCTCCGTCTCTTAAAAAAAAAAAAAAATAGCTGGGCGTTGTGGTGGGCATCTATAGTCCCAGCTACTCAGGAGGCTGAGGCAAGAGTTTGAGCCCAAGAGTTTGAGGTTGCTGTGAGCTATGATGCTATAGCATAATACCAAAAACAACAAAGTGAGACTAAGTCTAAAAAAAAAAAAAAAAAAAAAACAGAAGGGGGTCAGCTTTCCATGAATAGTAGCTTTACATGTATTGGGCTACCTTGCCAACAGCCACTGCCATTTCTTACTTCCTCTCAGTCCTGGCAGCTACTATAAGACTGCTTCCCGAGGGACAGTAGGCCCACAGGTTCCGCTAAGCTGAAAATGTGTGTGGCTCCTAAGTGTTCCCTTAGGAAAACAAATTAGAAGTTTTAAAATTCTTCTCAGAGTCAAAGAAATAGTTTGATAAACGTATTTTCTTCATATATTAAATATATTCATGTACATATGTATATGTATGTATGTGTGTATCTATGCTTGCATGTGCCTTTTATGTTAAAAGTTTCTGCTCTCATTTTCCAAACTGAAAGAAGTCAGAGGTGGTCAAAATAATGTTCCTACTATCTGGACAAATATATTCTTTTCTTAGTGAAATAACGTCTCAAATATCCACCATTTTTAAGGAAGACATAGATTTAAAAGAAAAATAAAACATAGTCTTGAAAAAAGCCACTTAAACATCTAGGAAAAATATCTTTTGATAGAAACAACTTCAAAATATACCCCCAAATATTAATATAGAGAAACTTCATCTTAAACTAATACAAATTTTAAATGTAACTTCTCAATACTATGTGATAGTTAACCAAAGCATGACCTTCCATATATTGCAGAAATGGGACACTGTGACCCAAAAAAACAGCAGAAAAGCATTTGGAAGTATTTCCAAATTACATTGTAATGAAGTTTTGGATTTTTTTGTTTTTTTACTGTAGAATACAGAATGTCTGTTTGATTTGCTGTCCCTGTAGAGTTTTCTGTAAATGACATTGATTCTCATACTTGCCAATCTGCAAAACATAAAAATAGACAGTGGGTCTTCTAGCCATTAATGGAAGTTACCAAATTTTTTCTGTTTAGAAAGATTGAAGTAGAGACAGAAATTAAAGGTAAATACCATTCTTAATTACTAGCAAGAGCCTCGATAAGGAAGTATCATCAAAGACACTAAAGAACAATTCTTTAGTAATGAAATTAATTGTGTTATTCAACTACCTGAATGATGGAGCTTTTTTCTTTTTGTCTTTGGTTTTTGGAGAAATTTTTCTAAGGACTAGAGTATCACCTTTTGCTTGATAAAACTGTATTATCTTCACATTCTCTATTCAGAAATATTTGAATGTATAACTCAGGAAAATCTTGCAATTTCCAATTATATACAATATAAGTTAAATAGACAAATTGATGCTACTAAGTGAGTGTGTCTGGACTGGAATCATAATTTTTAACTACAGTCTCAAAAGTATTTTCAAGTATTATTTATGTAGGTATCAAAGTTTCCCTGTGAGTAACCATATGTTCATTTTTCAGATGAACTGACAGTTTGAGATAATTGAGAAAGTGAAAAATGGAGTGAGAGGGAGGTCGTCAGAATCAGTGTCTGTGCTTCTTCACTAATATTTGCTGAGTGCTGGCTGTCGGCAAGACACTGGACATGAAGCAGTAGATGAAACATAACCTAGACCTCACAGAGCTTCTTGTTTAATGAAGGAGAGAGACATTATGTAAATAATTATGCAGAGAAATATGTGCTTACAAACTGTGCTGTGTACTGTGAAAAACCAATGAAAGCTCGCTGATGTCTTAATTGGGTTTCATTTACATCAGGACTTTTTGGTAAAGAATAAATTGCCTGAAGAGGTGTCAGATTTATCCAGGTGAAGAGTTGGAGTAGGAATATTTCAGACAGAGGAAACCACAGATAGGAACATGCTGAGGTAGGAAAGCATTTGATGAGATTCAGAAAAAGGTTAATGTGACTAAAATTCAGTGAGGGGTGGAGGGCGGTACAAAATGAACTAGATAAAGAAGCAAGGAATAGATCACGCCGAGCTTGTGATCATGCTAAGAATTTTCTATTTCTAAATACAAAGGAGGAAACCAGGGAAGGATTTTGAGTAGAAAGTCACATAATCATATTTGTGTCTTTTAAATATTGCTTTGGCTACAGTGTAGGGAATTGATTGGAATGAGGCAAAGGAGAGAATGGGAGTCTAAACCCAAAAGCCTTGGGATAAAAAGGTGGATTGGACTAGGGTGATGATGATCATAGAATTGGAGAAAAGCAGACAAATTTAAGATGGCAAGAATATTTACCTTTTAAACACAGCAGCTGGTTGGTTGATAACTAATAATGTCATTTGCAGAATGAGCAAAATTGGTGGGGTGGGCTAAGCTGTGGCGATCACAATTTCAATTTTGAGACAATTAATTTCATGTTCTTTCCACATATTTATTTATAGTTTATTATAGTAACACAACCACACTCCTCAATCTTTTCAGACCGTGTCTTCTACTAGGAAGATCTTGATGTAGATTTCAGAGTTCCTGGATCTAACAGGCTGCTTTCTATTGATGATCAATGTAAGGAAAGATGAGAATTAACTTTTTGGCTAGACTTTTTGCCCTAGATTACAAAATAACATGTACTTAATCTGAAATTGAATAATCTAGAAGAGAAAAAACAGCCAGGAAGTTAGCATTATGACTAAATCTGTTAAAACATGATCGTCTGCCTTCCAGATCATACAACCTGCAATCTGAAGTTATATTTCTCTATGCAGTAAGATTTCAGGTGTTCTGTCTGGTATTGAATGCTAATTTGAGAGCAAATTTATGTTGTCTTCATGTAAAACTCATTTAAAAGAGAAAGAGTCAAAATGACCAACTAGAAGCAGCTTTTGGCAGAGGCTCCTGTCCAAAAGGAAAGATGTTAGACTGAAGTAGATCAGAGAAGCCAAAAGTGGGGAATTGAGCACAGGGAGAAGAAAGTGAAGTCACATACATCAGCCCACTGAGACAAGCTGTGAGGCCAAGAAAGAGGAAGAAAGGTAACAAAGATCGGGTAGGGAAAAACTAGTTGGAAGGCACCCGTTGCCAATGGGGAGTACACAGTGAGCTTTCTGTTAGCATGCAGGGAACAAAGGACCTCTCCTTAACCCAATGAATGAGAACTACTAAATCCCATTCCTCCTACACCAAGAAATAGTTCAACAGTTGTCTCAAGAAATTAATGAATTCCAAGACAAAGTCACTGAGAATATGGAAATAATGAGGAAATATATAGCAGAGCGTAAAGAATTGAAAAAGTACTTCGATTCATATGGAACCAGAAATAAACCTGAATAGCCAATACAATTCTTAGCATGGAACCAGAACCACTCCTCCTCCTATAGCCAAGGCTATTTTTAGTAATAAAAACAAAGCTGGAGGCATCCCTCTACCA
>CAUYTI010158003.1:0-15887 GCA_963575145.1 Galago senegalensis
AGAAAAAAGAAAGTATATGTCCTATTTCTCTCTGTATTCTCAGAATCCGGCAGTGCTTGTCACGTAGTAAGTCCTCAGTAAGTGTGTTGGTAGGCACACATTGTGCATTTACAATATACACACAAGTCCCATCAACAATGAATCGCATGTACGTGATGGTGCTTCCATAAGATGACAATACTGTACTTTACTGTATCTTTTACAGTACAATAACGGTGCTTCCATAAGATGACAATACTGTACCTTACTGTATCTTTTACAGTACAATAACGGTGCTTCCATAAGATGACAATACTGTACTTTACTATATCTTTTACAGTACAATAACGGTGCTTCCATAAGTTGAATACTGTACTTTACTGTATCTTTCCTCTGTTTAGATCTGTCTAGATGTACAAATGCTTACAACTGTGTTACAACTGCCTGCAGCATTCAGTCAGGTAACGTGCCGTACAGGCTTGTAGCCATAGGAACAACAGGCCACAGCAATTCAGTGCAGGTGTGCCGTCGGCTGCACCGCCCAGGTCTGTGCAAGTGCAACAACAAAATCAGCCGATGGTGCGTCTTTCAGAATGGTATATGACAGATGACTGCATAATCATTTAACAAGATATGGGAGACCTGCTTAGAAACATACTTTCGAATTAGATGACATTCTGACAATCCTCTGTTACGTATCTAACCACTCCACAGGGACTCTGATATGTTGGCAAACAGATCCCATTGTCCTTTGTGGGTTACTCTGTGCCCTGTGCTAGCAATTTGTATCTCACACTTGAGCAGTCTCCTCTTTATTTGTTGTTTTACGCTAATATATATGTCCGTGTGTAAATGTATGTGTATATATATATCTCCTAATGAACTCAGGGAAGTCTCAAATATGCTACAACCACCACAAAGGAACACTCAGTAATCTTCAGGGTGCAGCTTCATTCCACCTCAGCATGAAAGAGATCTTTACATAAAAAAGCTCGTCATGTTGTCATAAATGGTGACAATGACTTTATATAAAACATGATGGATTCTTCGTTCTTCACCTACTGCATGCTACACTTGTCCTCTCAGCATTCGTTGTACTTTTAGGGACTCATACTGAAGTGTGATCAGTTACATGAACGGCAAGGGTATTAAATTAAAGCGTCAGGATAACAGCTGAAAACAGACCTATTCCATCATCTACACAGTCATTTATTCCATTTATCGATTCCAAACACGTATAGTCAGCACTCGTTATACTAATTCTGAAATGGAAATCCCGATCAATACACGGTGGGCTGTAATGTGGTGTGCACGGGGGACAAGCTTCTCCATTTGCCTGGTTTCTCCACTACCATTCGCAGGTGAGATGTACCCAATGCGGCAGACTGTCTGAGCACTTTTCGTGAACCTTGATTTATGAAAACTCAACTCTCAATGAAGTATTAATTGAATCAAAAGACTTAAAACTCCTCATCCACCCACAATGGGGCATCACATACTGTCATGCCTTCAAATAAACTAACACCTTAATTTGTAAAATATAATCACTCCATAAAAGTCTCTGGCTTTCTTTAGTTCAGTAGCAGACCTTCCTAGGGAAATAATTGTCTCTGTCCTCTTCCAACTTTAACCTCTTATGGTGTAATAGGACAAACAGAACTGAATGCTACCACTTAAAGTACATCAACAATTGGTTCTATAAATTCTATATAAATGAGCATTATAAAGTAACCAGCTGACTGGAAATTTCATCCATTGAAAATGGAGAAATTATGTTTGTAACATGGGAAAAAATATGGTACTTAATATTTCACATACATGCATCATTATTATAACTGGTGCCATTATATAAATAAAAATGCTCAAAAATCAGCCAAGTGCAGTATAAAAATAATTAATTATGCTCAATTACAGATGCGTAATATTTATGGCAATCTAATTTAGTTATAACTTCATACATTTTTGAACTTCCTGAGTTTCTTAAAGGAGTTTCCTGTCTGGATCTGGAGACAGACCTTTAACCACCTGCAAGGCAGACTGTGACAAGGACTTTGCTCACAGGTATTTATACCTGGGACATCTGGAGGCACTGAAAGAAACTTTCAAGGAGACAGTAATATTAGCTTCAGCTAGGCACCAACTAGGCTTTTGTGCTTGAAAGACATTTTGACAGAAAGAAAAATCTTAAAGGTTTTCTAGACAGAAGGTGCCTTGCCAGAAAATGAAACAAAAATGAAGAGCTTACCCACATTGCCTCTCATTCATCTAGCTATTTATTCATTTACTATATTCAACAAATACCTGCTGAATGGATACAGTGCTAATTTTTGTAACATTATTACATAATTCAAAGAAATTTATTCCCCCAACTTCAAAGTCAGTATGTTTTAGAAATAAGTATGTCAGTTTCAAATGCATGGGTATACATAGTAATTAAAGAATATTATGGATGTATTATAGGATGCATGAATGAGATGCCTCTAAAATACCAAGGGGCACTAAATTAATTAGATAATTAAAATTTCAGATAAAATTAAGACAGAAAGACTGTCTAGAAATTTAATGTAACATTAATATGACACAGTATAAACCTGACATAGCCTAACGTGACTGTTTTTTAATAAACAAAAGCATTTTATTACCAGCCTACAGATGTAAAGATTTGAATGAAAACATTTTATTGAAAAATTATAATCTCATGAATATTTGAAGAAACAATGGATCCACTATGAATTATGCCCTGTTTTTTCCATATATTACATTTGTATTTCAGAATGAGAAGGAAGTGATTTTGAGAATAACCCGCTCAAGAGTATCTTTTCTCATCTGCTTCAAAACCAGTGGAACTTTAATTAACAGACTATTGTTTAAAATTCTGTCCACACAATGGGAGCAGTTGTTTATGTCCCAATGTTACAATGTTTGAAAAATTCAAGATATAAATAGCTTTAAAGTGGAATTAATTTATGAATCTTGTTAAAATACTGCTAATTTTGGTCAAGCACAGTGGCTCATGCCTATAATCATAGCACTCTGGGAGGCTAAGGAGGATGGATTGTTCGAGCTTGGAAGTTTAAGACCAGTCTGAAGAAGAGCAAGACCACATCTCTAAAAAAAACTAAATTAAACTACAATAATAGCCGGTGTTATGGAGGGCACCTATAGTCCCAGCTACTTGGGAGGCTGAGGCAAGATGACCTCTTGAGCTCACAAGTTTGAGGTTGCTGTGAGCTATGATGCCAGAGTGACAGAATGACAAACAAAAACAAAAACAAAAAAAAAAAAAAGCTAATTTTATTTTAGAAACCACAGGAACTAAGTAAAAAGAGTATAGGTTTTAGAATCAAATAAACATACTTTCAAGTCCTGGGTTTACCACAAAGCAGCTTTTGTAATTTTTGGAAATTTAGTCTTAGTCTTTCTGACATTGTTAAAATGTGAAAATAATCCTTCACTTTCAAGGTGGATGTGAAGATACCAAGAAAAAAGCTTTTATAAAAGGCTTTTAGCACAGTGCCTGGCATACATTAAATTCTCGTAAATACTGGTTCCCTTCCTTCCTTATTTGCCCTTTCTCTTTTTTCATAATAGTTCCTCTTTTCTGTCTTAAGTAAATTTCAAGTATTGATAGTACTTTTTCAAATAAATTATTTACAGTATCCAGAATATAGTTAATGCACATCTGATTCATTTCGTGGCACTTGTCACTTCTCAAGAAGAATGCAGTGTGCTAGATAAAGCTATCAAGGCATATTTTTAAATTAATGGTTTAATTAATATTTCTAATATTATGTGTATAATTGTGTGCATATGTTATCTTTTATCTCTCAAGAAGTCATTATTCTATGACATTGATGTATTTCAACAAGACAAAACATATATTAATATTAATGAGAAATCATTTACAGTTTAGCTGTAATAGTAGATCAACTTCTGAAAGTACTCCCTTTCTCTTATATTTAAATTAAACGTCTTTGAGCAGGGTCATTCATTTAGGCTTTTTTTTTTCTTTTTACCATTTTTTTTTGAGACAGGAGCCTCAAGCTGTCCCCCTGGGTAGAGTGCTGTGGCATCACAGCTCCCAGCAACCTCCAACTCCTGGGCTCAAGCGAGTCTCCTGCCTCAGCCTCCCAAGTAGCTGGGACCACAGGTGCCCGCCACAACGCCCGGCTATTTTTTGGTTGCAGCCGTCCTTGTCGTTTGGCAGGCCTGGGCTGGATTCTAACCCGCCACCTTGGGTGTATGTGGCTGGCGTCTTAACCACTTGAGCCACAGGTGCTGAGCCAGGTTTTTAAAAAATTAAAATAGACACATTGGTTTGCCAAATAGTTCATGGAACAATGTGGTTTAAAATTAATATATTTTCAATGTGTGTGTGTATTAATTTTGCTTCCCCAATAAATGATTTTTTCCTAAATGTATATTTTTCTTCACAAAGTTATTTCCATAGTACTACTGTTCGCAGAGATCTGGTCTCTATCTTGTGTGCTGATTTTGTGCTGATTTTTGAAAAGGCACAGCCATGACATTATATCCCTGATCAAAATAGTCTCAAATCTCTTAAAATACTGAGGTCTCAACACATCTGGAAGTGTTAGAAGTAGAAAACACAGGGAGAAACAAGAGAGCTCTAAATCAGTCCTTCATTATAACTAGACAGAAACCAAAGCCCAATCTCAGTTATGTTGAATTGAACCAGTTTTAATATTTACTTGAGGAAGAGGAACAGGGCATAAGTTAGGTGAAAAGCCAAGAATATTATTTGCACTGTCTCCTCAACCTCATTTTAAAGCAGAACCAAGTGATCTTGGTAGGTTTTTCATAGGTAACCAAGAGGTCAGTGACACTGATTTCAACAGAGCCCAGACAATACAATTTAGAAGGTCAAAATGCCCATTAGAACTTGATTTCATAAAATGTTTGGCAATGATTTAGAATAAATAAAATTTAATAGTTTATTATGTTTCCCTTCACGTAGCTTATTATTTTCAAAAATAAAACCATCACATTTTCACAAGAAAAAATTCAGACCACAGTTGTCAAGTCCTAGCTACAGTTTGGTATTTTTCATATGCCTATATTTACTTACAAAAATCCCTTTTCTCTTTGAGCACTGATATTTACCATATTTTCCCCTGAACAAACATATCTTTATTTTTGTAGCTACACATGCATTAATTAGAAAAGGGACATTATTTCAATTTTTAGCTGCTACATAGAATGTTGGTCATCTGAATTGCTATAAATTATCTTGGCAATTAAACACACAAGTATAAAAATATAACAGAACATTTCCAAAAATATATTTTTAAATGTATTTCTTAGTCAATGTAGTTAAAATCAGCACATTTTAAGTGGCATTATTATACTTTGTAGAATTTAATCATATTTGTAATAGGATAGGTTGATATCATTTGACCAGATGATCAAAAATAAAATTTTTATTATTTTGATATAATAAAGGAAAAAAATGATTGCATACTTTGCTATCTTTCATCTACCTTTCCTGGACAGTAATCTTTTAAAGCCTACTTATTACAATTAGTGATGTTTTAATAGCGTATAGGTCACGTGAATTTTGATAGAACCATTTAAATATTGCAAGATAGTCCATCTAATCCATATTTCTCATGGGTTGAAATGATGTAATCATTTATAAAACGTAAGTTATTGTTTTTAAATTTATTTAGCATCAGGTTCCTGAAGGAAGATGTTGAACCAGATAACTTTTTAGTTCTTTAGATGGCTGCTGCTCTCCATGGAGTTTAAGGGAGAAAGGAAGTTTGAAATGTGTATACTGTGCAAGACCTTCGGATTGCTCCTCATCAGAAAGAAAACCAGCATTACTTCTGTTACTTACTAGCTATGTAAAGTATGACTTGATTAAGGTTTCATCATTATTTGATCTCTTAATATTTTAATAATTCAAATGACCACAAAATTCATATAAAACCTTTGAACTTTGTCTTAGTCTTCATTATGCATTTTGATCTTGACCTTCTGGAGGTAAGTGCAACAATAAATTGAAATCTCATTTTTTAACATCACAGATCTTCAGACATTGTCAACGTTTGACAGATTGTACTAGAGAGACACATTTGTTGTCTCTGGCTTGGCTACATTATGCGCTGGTGAGTGTTCAAGGTCTCACTGAGGATGAAGAACTTTTGTAAAATTGCAATCACAAGTCTTTTCATCATGACTTATCTAATTATAAATGTATTCACCCAGTGTATATTAGGTACCTCCTGTGTATCAGTATCATAAACATGTTAGAATTCCTCTTTGCTCCTTTCTTGGCATAAATCACCTTCAGTCCAACCTTAAGTGCAGCACAGTATTGAAAGTACTTTTTTTTTTTTTTTGGTGCCCCCTCTGAGGTTTGAACTCAGGTAATTTAGTTCTGCTCAAACTCCCCTGAAGGCAGCTGATCGCCAGCTGGTTGCTCTCTTATTTATCAACCATGAAGTGCCTTCTTTCTTTCTACCTGTGCTAATCTTTATTAATCCAAGGTATTTGCATAAAATACTTGGATAAAACCCATTTAACTTCTACTGATGGTAAGATTTACATTAACAACTGTATGAATTCATAAATACAGTTTAGAAAGTGCTTCTTTCACAATGTCTTACTGAGTTTTAACTTAGTTCTGAGTTTTTGATAGCTACCCCTATATCTTATTGCTTTCCCCCCTTTAATATTGAAGAAAGGTGTTTCCAGGTCTACCCTCCAGCTGAACAGAAGTGGGAATTACAAATGTCAGTTTAAGTACCAACCCGTGACACAGGCAGGAAGATTTCCACGTTTTCACATCTCCACCCATTTTTACTCTCACTATCTAATTCAGAGTTTTACCTGAAAGAACCCTTCCAGAAAACCATTTTTCTTAAAGGATTGATAATTGTCTTTTGTTGTGATTATTCACTATAGAAGAAACGTTAGAAATATGTGAGCCCTGAGAAAGTTTTTTTTTTTCCAGTTTTACAAGTCTGTTTTTCTGTTCTTTTTTTTTTTTAATAAGACAACTAAAGCTTGCCTCTATCTCCTCCCACTCCTTTGGCTTGGTGCTTACTCCTTAAGCAACTTGCTGCATTTTATAGCTGTGGAATTTCACTGGGAAGGGCCTCCCCAAGAAACCATGTGAGCCAGGACACGCCACAGTGGATGCCCACCGCAAGCGCAGCAGACGAGATAAGAGGACCCTTCCTCAGCTCTTTCAAACCCTCCACGCGTTTCCTGTATTCTCTAGTTTCTAGGCACAAAAGGCAGCTGGGTTCACAGCTGGAACAACAAGTTGTGCAGTGAATCTCAGCAATTCACCCAAGTAGCAAACAGGGTCATAGGCTTACTTGGAATCTCGTCGTCAGGCGAACTAGGAATCACTAGAGTAGGGCCAGCACCACCGGTGAAAGTGTCTCTGTTTCTCGACAGGGGATGGAAATGACGCAGAGAGTAATCGAGCGACAGGGTATCGATCACTTTCCTTGCTTCCTTCCCCCATTTAGGTGCCAGAAAGGCAAGGGTTTACGCATAAGTGCCCAGGGATTCCCAGGATCCCTATTTCCCCCCAATACACAAAAGGCTAAAAAAGCAGCCACATTCCCCACCACCACCACCACCACCGTGTGGCTGCGGCTCCTTTGTTTACCATAGAAGTCACAGGGGGATCCCTCCTCGCCCTCTCCCCCGAGCTGTGAAAGCCTGAGAAGCACGCCCAAACTCGTTGGCTCAGGCCAAGCACGGAAACCTTCACTGATCTCTTGCAGAGCCGTAAAGGGAAACCAAGCAGCCGGAGCCTTTTGAACTCATAACCCCCCGGGGATATCCGCCTCCCAGGAGCCAGCCAGCTTCCCAGGCAGCTTAAGAAACTTAATCGAGATCCCAGAAAGGAGGCGAGGTGTAGCTCCAGGCAAACGGAGCTCCAGGCGTCATCCTCTTTACCTGCAAAGTTGCAATCTTCTGGCTGAAGTGATGGGATCCAACGACGGACAGCACCGGCGAGGTGCCTGGTGAGAGCACGCCGGACAAATTCCGAAGGGATTTCCTTAGTCGCTGCAGAGTTTTGGAGCATTCCAAGGAAAACGCACGAAGCCGGAGCCCACGCAGTTGGCACCGAACTGGGCGGAGTGAGGATGCTCTGAAGGCGAAGCCATTGGAAGCGGGGGGAGGGCGGTCCGGGAGGGGGTGGTGAGCACCACGGGAGGAGAACCCTCCTCCACCGATCCTTCTGGATAAAGTTAAGAATTCCTACGGCTGATAGCGGCTAAGCCCAGAGGAAGGCACTGGCCCTCAGTCCCTAGCGGCTGCTGGGCTCGGGGTCCGCACAGACCTCTCTGGAAAGGCACAGTCAGGCAAGACGAGCGTCCCCCGCACCACTCTGCGTGGCATCCACACGCTGGAGGAGCAGGCGCTCAGTCCCAGATCTGCAGCCCTCGAAATCCTCCACCTCCCAGGGCCAAATGCTTGAGGTCAGCCAGTGGGCAGAGGCGCTCACCACAAGCCAGCTGTCACCCAGCCAAGTCAGTGGCGAGAGAACCCACTCTGGTCCCAGACGCAGGCCAGACGCACCTCCAGACTCCGGGCGGGCTCTGCGGGACCGGGGCCGGACTTGGGTTGGCGCGGGAAGCCCGCTTCTGAACGCCGTGCTCCGGCTCCGGTAACCAAACAAGCAGAAGGCTGGTAGCCGGGTCGCCCGAAAGGAAAAAAGTAACCCCGGCAACTCTCAAAGCTTCTTCCGTCTCTCCGGCTGGTGTGGGGCTGGCACCCCCTGTCCCGGCCTCAAGATGTCAGACTTTCCCAGCAAGAGCCGGAGGAGCGGCTGCCACCCGCGTCAACAAGCGAGCCGATTGCAATGAATAAATGATGAGCGGCAGGAGTACCAACCACCCCCATCCAGCACACAGAGGAAACCGGCAAGTTTCCAAATACTAAAACCCAAGACGCGGGCCAGCCTGAGAGCGGGCGGTGGGGCGGCTGCAGGAGCGGCGTGCGTGTGTGTGTGTGTGTGTGTGTGAGACTCACATTCGCTCGCTGGATTGCTGTTTCAATATACAGGTTATCTCTTGGCCCATCTCTTTGGTGTTCACACACAAAAATAAGACTAAAATGCAGATAGGAAATATAGACAGTATTGGCAAAGTTGACAATAACTTACTTGCTATAACTGCGACGCGGTGATCCCCACCCAGCTTGTCACTCACCGGGGCTTGCTGGGTCCCGGCTCCAGGACCGGGGGAAGGACTGAGAGGACAGTGGTAAAACAGAGCTGCGCTCTGTGGAAGCTTAGTTGATGATTCTTAGCGCCTCTCGACTCTCCCTCTCTCCTTGATTCCCTCTATTTTCCGCAAACTCTGGAGTAAGCTGCTGTCGCCGCCGATCGCATCCCAGCAGATACCTGCTTCGCCCTGCGCAACAGATGAGCGGCGACCTCCGTCCCCATCCCGCCTCGCGCTGCGCGTCTGGAGGGCTGCGCTGTGCCGGCTGCAAGGAAGTCCAGCTCCATCCCGTGGAGTACCCCCACGGAATGTAAACCAAACCGGCACCCAAAGCGCAAAATTAACGAATGTCCTTCTTTGTTATCTTTCCCTACCCCTTCGTAGTTCACGTGAGTTGAGTTTTCCAAAAACAGCTTTTACAGAGTAAAGGGTATCTCTAGAGATCGCACACTGGCGCGGTGGAGCACGCTGAGGCGTTTTCCTTTTAAATCACTTTTCGTGTATTTTACCACTCTCCTTTGTTAGCTGCCCTTCTCAGGAATTTTATCCACAGCTTCACCCTTACTCTAAATTCCTAGGAGCACTAACTAAATACTGCAGTACGCTGAGACTAGCCTGGTGCCCATGATGCCTCTTCAGAAAACAAAGGGCGGATCAGAACAACACAAGGATTTCTTTTCTTCCCTGAGTCCCTTTTTACCCTTCATCACAAAATGCATTAGCATCACAGTTTTTTTTTTTGCATTAAACAATGGCTTTTTTAAACTATGCAAACCGTATACATCAGTAATACGCTTGGTAATAAATTCAAGTCTACTTTCTATAATGAGGAGGGAGCAGAGACTACGCATTGTGTGCATATATATATGGACATATATTTTAAATAATGTAACTAAGTAGTTTTGTATTTTGTCATAAAATAACCTATTTTGTCATTAATGAGCAATAAATAAGAAACGAAAATGAAACTGAAATTTATTGATAATGTTCTTTCTCAGTCTGAAAAATAAAATTCTGCATATTGTGTTGGAATGCTATGTATTGTGGTGGAATGTGTATGCCATATGTATCCCAGTGTGTACAGAGAATCACATACTGTGATGAGTGTAAGTCCTTATAATACATTTTTAAAATATGTGCTAAAGGAAAGTGGACCAGTGCCAGCATATACCATTGTTTAGAGATGATTAACTTGACTTTGAAACCTTACCACTTGCACCAAATTAAACACTCCTCCTTCCCCTCTTAGCATCTGTTCTTTAGAGCAAATGTCATATCTACCATGTCAGTGGAGAGATATTTTACCAGGATCTCCTGATTTGTTATTTTTCCCTTAAGAAAGATACCCAAGAATCCACAATAAATATGAAATAGAACAGAACACCAAGGCCAGCATTGTACTGGTCAGCCATCTAAGCAGGCTGTGTTCCCATGGAAAGAACTTCTATTGATCTCTAAGTCTCCTTTTCAACAGTTTCATGTGATTATTGATCGCTGATCTCACATCACCTCTGAAATGATTAGCAATTACAGAAAAATTATTTGAAATCCATTCAAACAATCCAGTGAACTGCACATACTGCAAATATTAGCAGTGCAAAGAGATGTTTATTTATTCTTAACAATTAAAAAAATACAAAGTGGGTAACATTCCACAAGTCTGCACTCCACTTAAAATGTAATTCATTGAAGTCTAAGCAATTTACGATAAAATATTACATGTATCTGGGATTTATTTTTAGCACCTGTTAAAGAAAACAAGAAATCACTCTTATTTTGACATTAGCAAGAGGCAGTGACCCAAGAAGATAGCAGTAAAACAATTCTCTCCACTACCTATTCATAGCTAAAATATATCATAGAATTCACACTTGTTTTAGGAACACAACTTTCAACTTACTTATACCAATTATTCTTCCATTTGAAATTGACATGTAAGATGTAAAATACTTTTTCCAAAGATATTATATCTCATACTCAGAACAGACAATATTACTTGGAAAATTTAATTATGCACATATACCACTAGCAGCATTTTATGGGATGGTAATGCATCTGTGTATAATGCTATCATCAAGTAGATGATAATGGACTTTTTTGATTTTAGGCAAAATTGGGAAATAGTTGAGCATTGTCTTTGAAGTTCCTGTGACCTATCTTCTAGCTTGGGCCAGGACTTTCCATCATTTTGAACAAGAGCTCATCAGAGGCCCTGAATGAAGGGCCTCCACCTCTGTCTACCTTCTGATGTGTAGCTCATACTCCAGGCTTCTGCCTACCCTGTGCCACCATCAACTATACCTGGGCTTTGCTCAGTCTGAGTGGACCTTGTTACACACATGGCTTTGAACCTACATTTATTGTCGCCAAATTTTCTTCAAAAATGTTAATTTTAATGAATCATCATACGCAGCTATGAAATATTCATTTTTAAGTTTTGAAAATGGGACAATTTTTATACTATTAGTCTCTGTTGGAAGATTTTGTAGAAAGGCTTTGCGTACACATTTTTATCTGTACATCTGATTGCATCCTCAGAATAGATCCCTAGAATTAGATCCACGTGTCAAGATGCAGGAATTTTTGAACGTACATGATGTGTGTTACAAGGGCACTTGTTTTATTAAACTCTCATCAACACAGAGAATATGTTTTCTACCTCTTTTCTTTACTTTTGCTGACTTGCTTTTTGGAAAAAAAAAATGGCACCTCAATTTAATGAATTATATTAGCTTTTCAGGTGACTGGGTTTATTTGCTATGCCAATTGCTTCTTTGTTGTGAGTTTATATACTTTTTCAATACTTATAAATATTTTAGTGCTCTTTCCCTTATTTGGTTTATAGTAGCTATTAACATATTAATATTAATACCTTTCCACATCTATGGAAGGTATTTAATTGTTTTTGCTGATTGTTAAATTTGGGGGTTAACGTCAACTTTTTAAAAGAAGAAGTTTTAATCGTACAAATATTAAACTATCATAATTTTTCTACATGATTTCTTTTAGTAGCTAATGTTACTGAAGTCTTTCCTCCTTTTATCTGTATTTATTTTTTGAGGTTTATTTGTAATGATTTCATTTTCTAATGGAACTCCTTAGTCGTTAATTTCATGGACCATGGAGTCATGTTACCTATGTTTGAAATTTTAGTCTCAACATTCAATCAATAAATACTCATGGAATTTGTTTAAATATTTATGTAGTCTGTGTTTAAATGGTCAGTGGAGTGCAGAGTGTTCTGCTAGGTGCTCAGCGTACATCAGCAAGCGAAGTGGGTAAAGCTACTATAGGACTTATTTTGAGGAAGATATAAAACATACATATATTAAAGTTATTTGTAATATTAGAGGGTGGTTAAAAGAACAGGGTATGGAGATTGGGAGTGCTGGTGGGGGCCAATGATAAGCATGATACCAGAGTTTCCGAGTTCTTGGTCTCAGTGATTAGAAGAATGAATTTGGACCACAGATCAGTGGTGAGACAGGATTTATTTATAGAAACAAAGAATACAAAAATGCTAAAGTTCCTGGCAGAGAGAACTCAGGTCAGGGAACAAGCTCTCTCGCTCCCTCTGTCTGCCTGTCTGCTGGCACTCTGCTCAGGGATATATATATATATATATATATACACACACACACACACACACACACATATATATAGTTGCAGGGAGTTACTATATAGTATATAGTATAACTATATATATAGTTGCAGGGAGTTATTTTGCTGGAACTCAAGGGTTACATTTAGGTGTGGGTCATCTGAAGGCGACATTCAGCCTTACATATACCAGCAAGGGGCTGGAAGTGGTGGCGCAGGTGTCTCTCCCTCAGTTGTTTGGGCCCTCTGGCTACTGGGGCCACCTAGAGTCCGCCTGTCTACCCTCCAGTTGGCTGGTTCCTCTGCTGGCTGCCACTGCACCAACACCATGAGGGCTAAGGCGGCAGGTCCTGGCGCCACCTGTCCTGTGTCAAAGGGTTGCAATTTTAACAATTTGTCAGGGTACCCTTCATTAATCTGGAGACTTAGGGAAAGATTTGGAGGTTCGGGAGCTGGCTATAAGGTTATCTGGGGGAGAAGTGTTCTTGTGGAGGAGGGACATGAGCTGACTTTTTAAAAGGCAGAATTAGAGAGACCAGTCAGGGGGCTACTAAAAGCTGTACCAGGATATACAGCATTGACCAATTTGTAGAAAGTGTAGACAAATTCAGGGTCTAGTTTTAAAATAAATCCAACACATTCATCAAAATGTTTGTCTGTAGGCTCTGAGTAAGGCAAATTAAGGATGCTATGAAATTTGGGGGTTAAGCATGAAGATGACCCTAAGTAAAAGATGCTCTGTATGGGAAAGATAGGGGATAGCATATATTCTTATGGAAAAGGTTAAGAATTCAGTGACTGACATGTTAAGTCCAAAATGGCTATCAGAATACTCCTAAGCTGATGACTTTGGATAAACAGCAGCACCATAATTTCAGGGGACTTCAACACCCCATCAACAGAGCAGGATTAGATCCTCCAAACAGAAAATGAGCTTCTGATCCAGCAACACCACTACTATGTATTTACCCAAAGGAAAAAACAAGTCATTTTGTAAAAAATGTACTCCTCACTCAAATGTTTATAGCTGCACAAGCACAATTCAAAGTTGCAAAGATGTGGAAACAGCCCAAGTGCCCATCAATACATGACTGGATCAATACAATGTGGTATGTATACACCGTGGAGCAGTACTCAGTGAAAAAAATGTACACCATGCAGCACTACTCAGTGAAAAAATGTACACCGTGGAGCAGTACTCAGTAAAAATATGTACACCATGGAGCAGTACTCAGTAAACAAATGTACACCGTGGAGCAGTACTCAGTGAAAAAAATGTACACTGTGGAGCAGTACTCAGTAAAAAAAATGTATGCTATGGAGCAGTACTCAGTAAAAATATATACACCATGGAGCAGTACTCATTAAAAATATGTACACCATGGAGCAGTACTCAGTAAACAAATGTACACCATGGAGCAGTACTCAGTAAAAAAATGTACACCGTGGAGCAGTACTCAGTAAAAAAAATGTACGCTATGGAGCAGTACTCAGTAAAAAAATGTACACCGTGGAGCAGTACTCAGCAAAAAAAAAAAAAAAGTACACTGTGGAGCAGTACTCAGTAAAAAAAATGTACGCTATAGAGCAGTACTCAGTAAAAATATGTACACTGTGCAGCACTACTCAGTAAAAAAATGTACACCATGGAGTAGTACTCAGTGAAAAAATGTACACCATGGAACAGTACTCAGTAAAAAAATGTACACCATGGAGCACTACTCAGTAAAAAAAATGTAAACTATGGAGCGCTACTCACTAAAGAAAATGTACACCATGGAGCAGTACTCAGTAAAAAAAAAATGGTGGTCTAGTATCTTTAGTACCAACCTGGATGGAACTGGAGCACATTCTTCTGAGTAAAGTATAATAACAATGGAAAAACAAATATCACATGTACTTAATTCTAAATTGGAGCTAGTTGATCAACATATATGTGCACCTGTGGAAGTAAAACTCCATGGGAATCAAGTAGGTGGGAGCGGGGGGTGTTGGGTTAATTCACACCTAAAGGGCACAATGGGATACAGTGCACACATTCTGGCTGAACGACACCCACCCTATGACTCTGACCTGAAATGTGCAAAAGCAAATTATGTAACCAACACATGTGTACCCCTGTGATATTCTGATTTTAAACAAATAAATAAAATGCAGGAACAGTGGAGGTACAGAAGATCATTTTCCCACTCCATATTTAATAATACTAATGTATACTAATATTTAAAATGGAAAGAAATAATGCAGATAGTCAAAGAGCCTTTCTACTGATCACCGGAAAGCAGTTTCACATAATTCCTAAAACAATGCAGTGATGTGACATCAATTTTGTTTTTTGATTCATGTGGTATTATGATTGCACTTTGTGGAAATCCTTCCCCATTCTGGTGATACACTAACAGTTTGACTTACAACATATGAATGCAATCTCCGTTTTTTTTTTTTTTTTCTGACATGAATTTTGTGGAAATTTAAGAGACATTGCAAAAGGGCTTTTAGTCAGATGCCATTGGAGGACAGAACATTTTCCCTGATTTTAAAAATCAGGTGATTCTTGAAAAAGTAAAAAGTTTAATATTATTGTTTAGAGACAGTTCTTCTTACCAATTGTATGTCTTGATTTATCTGAGTCTCCATTTATAAAAAAAAAGGAAAATAAGATTGTGAAGAAATAAATAAATGTTAAATGGAATGGCTCTCACCTACCTCACAGTGTCAAATAAAACAATATTTCAGGAAATTAAATGCTGTTTACCTAACACATAACAGATCTCAATTACTGCTGATCAATGTGCAGCTCCAGAGGCAGAATAGCCAGGTTCAAGTGCTGTCTTTACCCATTTCCAAAAAACTGAGCTTGGGCAAGAACAACATAACCATTCTGTGACTCAGATTCAGAGACTTCCTCTCAATACAGACACGTTTTTGAAGAGCGTCTGAAAGGACAATACGCAGAGCATAACGTGTGAACCAGATGCCACAGTTTACATGTGAGCATAAATTACCTTGGAGAGAACCAGAGGAAATGGAATCAGCTCTGCCCGCATGAGAGACACAAATGTTTCTCTGTAACATACGTCATCGGCAGTTGGG
>CAUYTI010158005.1:0-13210 GCA_963575145.1 Galago senegalensis
GTGGTCCCAGCTACTTGGGAGGCGGAGGCAAGAGACTCGCTTGAGCCCAGGAGTTGGAGGTTGCTGTGAGCTGTAATGCCACGTCACTCTACCCAGGGGGACAGCTTGAGGCTCTGTCTCAAAAAAAAAAAAAAAAAAAAATGTAGAAAGGAATCTAACCAAGCCTCTAGATCTGCCTTTCTAATCTGGTGGTCACACGTGGACCTTGAGGGCTTGAAAGGTGGCTATTCTGAACTGAGATGTGCTGTATTTTTATTTCTTTTTTAAAAATTAATTTATTTCAGATTAATATGAGGGTGCAAATAGTTAGGTTACATTGTTTGCATTTGTTAGGTAAAGTTCAAGTTGTAGTTGAGCCCTTCACCCGGGGGGTGTGCTGTATCCTTACATTGTGCACTTTAGGTGAGATCCTTCCAATTACCCTGCCTTCTCCCTTTTCCCTCTGCTCACTCCTCCTACTTGAATTTAATTATGTTTTTTTCTTAAATAGGCATGTAGTTGTTTATCTATTGGTTTCATATTAGTATTGAGTATGTCGGACACTTATTTTTCCATTTTTATGATACTAAGTAGAATGTTCTTCAACTCCATCCAGGTAAGTACAAAGGATGTAAAGTCTCCATCTTTTTATGCCTGAATCGTATTCCATGTTATACACACACTACAGTTTATTATTAATCCATTCATGAATTGATGGGCCCTTGGTTGATTACATGTCTTGGCAATTGTGAATTAGGTGTAATGAACATTTGAGTCCAAATGTCCTTATGGTAGAATGATTTTTTTTTCTTCCTGGTAGATGCCAAGATATAGGGTTGCAGGATCAAATGGAAGATTTACTTTTAGCTCTTTACTTTAGCTCCATACTTATTTCTGCAGAAGCTATATTAGTTTGCAATTCCACCAGCAGTGGAAAATTGTTCCCCTCTCTCCACATCAATGCCAGCACCTGCCACACATAGAACATTAAAACCAGACCCTCTTACCACTTACAAAAATCAACTCTTACTGGATAAAGGATTTAAATTTAAGACACAAAATGATAAAAATTCTAGAAGAAAGTGTGTAAAAACTTTTAACAATATTGGCCTGGGAAAAGATTTTATCAAGAAGACCCCCTTGGCAGTTGCAGCAGCCCCCAAAAATAGATGAATGGGACAAGATCAAGCTAAACAGCTTCTGCATAGCTAAGGGTACAAGAACTGAAGCAAACAGACAACCTCCAGAAGGGGAGAAGACATTTGCATGCTATGAAACTGACAAAGTGTTGATAATTAGAATCTATAGAAAACTCAAAGTAATAAACAAGAAAAGAACAAACAATCCCATTTATAAGTGGGCAAGAGACATGAACAAAACCCTCTCTGACAAAAAGGCTCATTGTCCCTAATCATCAGAAAAATGCAAATCAAAACCACCTTGAAATATCACCTAACTCCAGTGAAAATAGCCCACATCGGGCTCGGCGCCTGTGGCTCAAGCGGCTAAGGCGCCAGCCACATTCACCTAAGGTGGCGGGTTCGAATCCCCAGCCCGGGCCCGCCAAACAACAATGATGGCTGCAACCAAAAAACGGCCAGGCGTTGTGGCGGGTGCCTGTAGTCCCAGCTACTTGGGAGGCTGAGGCAGGAGACTCTCTTGAGCCCAGGAGTTGGAGGTTGTCGTGAGCGTGATGCCATGGCACTCTACCCAGGGGGATTGCTTGAGGCTCTGTCTCAAAAAAAAAAAAAAGAAGAAAATAGCCCACATCAAAAAAGTCCCATCCCTACAGATATTTATTTATTTCAAAATACTAAGGGGAAGGCCAGGTGTGGTGGCTCACACCTATAATCCCAGCACTCAGGGACTCTGGAAGGCTGAGGCAGGAGGATGGTCTGAGCTTACAGATTCGAGACTAGCCTGAGGTAGAGCGAGAACCCACCTCTAAAAATAGCCAAGCATTGTGGTGGGCGCCTGTAATCCCAGCTGCTTGGGAGGCTGAGGCAAGATTATCCTTTTAGCCCAGGAGTCTGAGGTTGCTATGAGCTGTGATGCCATCGCACTCTACTGGGGGTGACAAAGTAAGATTCTGTCTCAAAAAAAAAAATACTAAGGGGCTATAAATATTTTTGGTACATGAATACTTTGGATAAGGCTTAAGATGGTTTTTTTGGTGTGTCCATCACCAGAATACTATTAATTATACCTAAGAGGCAAGTTTTTACCCCTTACACCCTTCCCTGGTCATCCTCCTCTTCCTCTTTCTTCTCCTCCTCCTTTTCTCCTCCTCTTCTTCCTCCTCCCCCCTTCTTCTTCCCCTTCTCCTCTTCCTCTTCTTCATCTTTGAACAGGATCTTGCTCTGTCCCTCTAGCTAGAGTGCAGCAGTGTCATCACAGCTCACAGCAACCTTAAACTCCTGGGCTCAAGTGATCCTTCTGCCTCAGCCTCTCAAGTAGTTGAGACTACAAGCATGCAACATGGTGCCTGCCTAACTTTTTCTATTTTTAGTAGAGATAGAGTCTAGCCTCTTCTCAGGCTGTTCTTGAATTCCTGAGCTCAGGCAATCCTTCTACTTGGCTCCCAGAGTGCTAAGATTATAGGCAGGGGCCCCTGTGCCTGGCTTTCTCCCCGCTTTTTGATTTCCAATGTCCTTCATATCTTTGTGCTCATATGTACCCATCGTTTAGCCCCCAATTATTAGAGAGTGCACGTGGTGTTTGTTCTTCCATTCCTGGTCTGCTTCACTTTGAATAATGGTCGTCAGTTTTATCCAAGTTGCTACAAAAGACATTATTTCATTCCTTTTTATAGCTGAGTAGTACTCCATGGTATATGTATACCTCTTTCTTTCTTTCTTTCTTTCTTTCTTTCGTTCTTTCTTTCCTTTCTCTCTTTCATTTTTGTCTTTTTTGTAATTAAAATGGCATTATTCCACCTCTGTGCAGGTGGGGTGAGATCTCTGACCGGGTAGAAATCCACACTTGGGTAATGGCAGATGGGAGTTTTAAAGGTTGGAAAGATGGGGTTGGGACATTCCTTTGCCTGGGTTGGACATCTGTAGTAAGGGTGGGAGTTGGCCCATTTACCTTTCCCAGGTGGGACATCTGGTGGGGTAGGGTAGGGGGTTGTTTATTTTAGGTGGGTCCACCCTTTTGGGTCAGGGTTTGAGTCTATCATCCCATGCTTTTTAGTCTATTTTAAGGAGGCGGGATGATCTATCTCGTTGACTAATTCTATGAGGTGAAGGGCTGCAAGGGCTGCCTGGGCTGCCTGTAAAGAGAATGAGAGGGGAATGGGGTGAGGGGGTGACATTTACAGGAACTCTCCAGTAAAGGGAGGATATGAGGAGTTGTTTTCAGGTGACTGTCTGGTTAATAAATTGAGACATGAGG
Organism: Galago senegalensis; assembly: GCA_963575145.1. Lineage (NCBI taxonomy): Eukaryota > Metazoa > Chordata > Mammalia > Primates > Galagidae > Galago > Galago senegalensis. The sequence continues at coordinate 3,373 of CAUYTI010158005.1, forward strand.
CAAAGGGTTGCTGATCATAATTAGTAACTTTATCAGACGATAACTAAAGAAGATGGATAGTGAGAGGTGGGAATCAGTTGGAGTTACCAGGGCTGCCAGCAATCCTGAGAGGACATCTAATATCCATTACTGAGGTCTCTGCCCGTTTTAAGAGGATTTTTACAAGGTGGCAGCGTGGATATGAAGTTGCTCCCATGTTTGTTGGAAAAGAGAAAAGACTGGCTTACCTTCTATAAGCAAAAATACCTAGAGTTCAGTTTTCCAGGATGGCATCAAGAGGCATTCTGATTTTCTGGGGTTCATCCATCTTTTGCTGCTAGGCCCAGGAGGGAATTTCAGCCTCATTCTGAGAGTGTCTGCACGGGATCTTCAGAAAGACCCAGGCAGCCAGACCTCTGTGGGCTGGACACGATTTGGAGGGGGGTGGATTTGGGGCACTGCTTTGCCCAGAAGCCTGGTTTGCTGAACTTAAAGCATGATCCTGAGGAAGATTTTGTTTTATTCGGACTGCCTCTTGGAGTTTTAAGAAGTAGCCAGGTTTTGCTTAATGGCAGAAGCCAATACTGGAGCTCTGAGAGGCACTGCCACACCTCGCTGGGAGGTCTGAGGACCCTGGGGCAAATCCCACCATTTCTTTTCCACCACATGTGGTGGTTGGTGGTTGGTGGAGGAGTGGGGTGGGATATCATTAAAGGGAAGGACGTGGGTGGATATGGGGGTTGGAGAGCAATGGGAATGGGTGGCTGATGGGAGGTTAGAGACGGAAGAGAGTTATCTTACACAGAGAAACTTCCTAGGTGTTCTGATCAAGAGAATGGAGGGATTGCAGGCGGGGGATTGGGAGGAGCAGTAGGGGCTGTGGAAGGGTATCAGGAGAAGCCAGTATTACCCGGGTCAGGAGAATCTGCGAGGGTTCACAGGATGGACGCAGGGAAGGAATGTTTCAGAGTACGAGAAATGCCTGGATATAAGGGATCTCTGGCCATTTGCCTAATTTTTTTAGTAAGAATTAAACAATTTATTTATTTATTTATTTTTTTGTAGAGACAATTTTATTTTATCGCCCTCTGTAGAGTGCTGTGGCGTCACACAACTCACAGCAACCTCCAACTCCTGGGCTTAGGTGATTCTCCTGCTTCAGCCTCCTGAGTAGCTGGAACTAGAGGCACCCGCCATAACACCTGGCTATTTTTTATTGCAATTTGGCCGGGGGCCGGCTTTGAACCCGCCACCCTCCGTATATGGGGCTGGTGTCCTACCCACTGAGCCACAGGCACCACCCCATTTGCCTAATTTTTGACAGTAATTATTTAGATCAGTGAGAATTGAGAGATCAAATGTGCACCATTGAGGCCACTGCAAGCCACTATCAAGCTTGTACATAAGCCAAGCAGTATTATGGAAAAAAAAATGAGAGGTTTTGGCTTGAGAGGCTTGAGGTGAGTTAGAAGACAGCTTGGAGGTGAAGAAGGGGAAATCTGTGACTAAGTAGTGCCCATATCGGAAACTGGAGGTAGAAAATAAATGAGTTTAAAACTAAGATATAAAGAGAACCTCTGAGGGTGGAAAGGAGGAACAGAACGACTGAAACTGCAGCCAGAGAGGACCAGGCCTCTGCGTGTGGCTGTCAGCCAAAAATTGATCCAGAACCCCAGGAGGACACTGGATGGGTGAGCCTAGCTCACAGAACTACCAAAAATGTCCAATCCACAGTAGGGCAATGGACCATCATCAAGCCTGGCTTGTTGAGGATGCTGTTGGGAGATTACCTGGACTCCCCATGTATGACTTTGGTCAAAAGAGGGCTTGGCCTCTGCACATGAACTTAACCAGCTGGAGGGGTCTAGGCCCACAGTGGGGCACCAGAGGGGTAAGGCTGGGGAATCAGCCAGAGCCCAAACCCTCAATAGGGCATCCCCAAACATGAGGCACTGAGCAGGCAGGTGGGTGAGCCTGGCTCGCTGGAGTGGCCCAGCGTTAGGATCAGGGAGGTAAAGGCCACCCCATGTGAAACCACCCGGGAAAAAAAAATGGAGAAGAAAGTAAGAGATCCAGAGATCCAGAGATGGAGGGAGAGGGAAAGAGGAAGTTAAGAGTAGAGGATAGGAAGAGAAGTTTTAAAAAGTTTATAAAAAAGTTTATAAAGGAGTTCTACCAGGCACCCTCAAACTATGGTCCACGGGCCATCTGCAGCCTGCCTAGGACATTTACCCGGCCTGTCAGGTGTTTTTGCCACTGCTGCCTGTCCTGCTTAGCAGCTGACTCGTCCCAGGGCCTGTATTCTGGCCCTCCAACGGTCTGAGGGACAATGAACTGGCCCCCTGTTTAAAAAGTTTGAGGACCCCTATCTAGACAATAAAGTTCACCACTAGATGGATGAAGAGGTTTCCTGTTTTCTTTAATCTGACTGGAAGAAGAGTCTGTTTAGGTGGGTCTGATGGGGTATACTTCAGGCCCCCAAAAGGGCTTCTCCCCATCCCAGGTTCAGCACCAAATGCAAGGCTATGGAGACAAAGATAAAAGACTATTCTGAGAAGTGAGATGAAAGGAAGACAGAGGCCCAGTTTGTGCAATTACAATGGCTTTATTCCACCTGTGTGCCAGTGGGGTGGGATCTCCAACTGGGAAGAAATCCACCCGTATATCACATTTTCTTTATCCACTCATGATTGAAGGGCACTTAGGGCTGATTCCACAACTTTGCAATTGTGAATTGTGCTGCTATAAACATTCGAGTGCAGGTGTCTTTTTGATGTAATGACTTCTTTTCTTTTGGGTAGATACCTGGTAGTGGGATTGCTTGGTTGAATGGCAGGTCTACTTCTATTTCTCTGAGTTACCTCCATACTGTTTTCCAGAGGTTGTACTTATTTGCAGTTCCACCAATAGTTTATAAATGTTTCTATCTCTCTGCCTCCACTTTAAAGAATATAAAAGGTTTCATTTATAATTTTTTGGATTAATCACATTTTGAAATGGTAGCATTTTCGCTAGTATCTATCATTTTTGGATTTTTAAATAATTGCCATTCTGATGGGGGTAAGGTGGTATTTCATTCTGGCTTTAATTTGCGTTTTGCTGATGATTAGTGATGCTGAACTTTTTTTTTTTTTTTTTACATCTTTGCTGGACATTTGTCTGTTTTCTTTAGAAAAGCTTTTTTCTACTTGGGAGGCTGAGGCAAGAGAATTGCTTAAGAGTTTGAGGTTGCTGTGAGCTGTGATGCCACAGTGCTCTACCAAGGGTGACATAGTGAGACTCTATCTCAAAAAAAAGAAAAGTTTCTGTTCTTGGCTCAGGCCCTGTAGCTCAGCAGCTAGGGTGCCAGCCACATACACTGGAGCTGGCAGGTTCCCACCAAGCCTAGGCTTGCCAAACAACAATGACAACTACAACCCCCCCCCCCAAATAGCCAGGTGTTGTGGCAGGCACCTGTAGTCCCAGTTACTTGGAAAGCTGAGGCAAGAGAATTGCTTAAGCCCAAGAGTTTGAGGTTGCTATGAGCTGTGATGCCATAGCACTCTACCAAGGGTGACATAGACTTTGTCTCAAAAAAAAAAAAAAAAAGAAAAGAGAGAAAGAAAAGCCTCTGCTCATGTATTTTTTCCCACTTTTCAATGGGGTTGTTTGGTTTTTTTCTTGGTGTTTATTTGAGTTCTTTGTAGATTCTGAATACTAGCTTTTTATTAGATGTATAGTTTTTTTGTTTTTGTTTTTGTCTTTTTTTGAGATAGAGTTTCAAGCTGTTGCCCTGGGTAGAGTACCGTGGCATCACAGCTCACAGCAACCTCAAACTCTTGGGCTTAAGGGATTCTCTTGCCTCAGCCTGCTATTTTTTGTGGTTGTTGTTGTCATTGTTGTTTTAGCTGGCCTGGGCTGGGTTTGACCACACCAGCTTCAGTGTATGTGGCCCACACCCTACCCACTGAACTACAGGCACTGCCATATTGGATATATAGTCTGTGAATATTTTCTCCCATTCTGTAGGTTGTCTATTATCTCTATTGATTATTTGCTGTGCAGAATTTTTTTAACTTAAGTCTATCTATTTTTGTTGATAAATCCATATATCTGTGTTTTTGTCCTTGGATTCTTATTCATAAATTCTTTGCCTAGGCCAATGTCTAGGAGAGTTTTCCCCCCAAGTTTTCTTCCAGAATTTTTATGGTTTCATACCTTACATTTCAGTCTTCTGTCCATCTTGAGTTAATTTTTGCATATGGTGAGAGATAAGGGTGCTGTTTCATTCTTCTGCATTTGGTTATCCAGTTTTCCCAGCACCATTTGTTGAATAGGGCTTCCTTTCCCCAGGGTTTGTATGTGGTTGTCCACTTTGTTGAAGATCAGTCGGTTGTAGGCATTAATAGATGACTTTATTTCTGGGTTCTCTATTCTGTTCCATGCTGCCCAGAGTGATTTACAGATTCAGTGCAGTGAGATGTGCTTTAAGTATATAATACAGCTGACTTTAAAGAATATAAAAGGTTTCATTTATAATGTTTTGGATTAATCACATTTTGAAATGGTAGCATTTTCGCTATTTTACATTAAACAAAATATATTACTAAATATAATTTCAACCTATTTCTCCTACTTTATTTAATAAAACATTTAAAATTAAATACAAGGCCTGAGTTATATTTCCATGGACAGCACTTCTCTAAATCTAACATGATACTTTATTGAAAATACCCATAATGGAACTACTTGAACGATGCCAAAAGGAAACAAGTCCAGAATGTGGGGGAATTCTACCAGATGAATGATTTACTCTCTACAGCAAATAAATAGTATTAGAACAAATAAGAAAGAGAGGGAAGAGAGAATGCTTTAGATCAACATCGATGTAACAACAAAATGCAGTATACGAACTTTGCTTCCTGAACAGAGAATTACAAAAAGACACTTTTAAATTAATCTGGGACACTTGAACATTTAGACTGGGTATTATATTAAGGTCTTATTGTTTATTTTTGTTAAAGGTAATTATGGTTATATTTTTTTTAAGGTGCTTACCTGTCAGTGGTTCATAACCAGATATTTGTGGGTGAAATCATATAATCATATGTCCTCTAGGACTTGGTTTAAAATGTTCAGAGCAAAAAAATACAAAATAAATAAATACATAAAATATTCAGAGCAAGAAAGTGCCGTAGATGTAACCAGACTGTCAAAATGCTGATTCTTGTTAAAACAGGATGATGAGGCCGCTCTGGGAGTTCATTGTATTTTTCTTTCTACTTTTCATAGGTTAAAAGTTCTAGAATCTAATTATGAACACATTCTATGTACCTATGTTATATTTATCTATACTATATACTGCTATATTTACTAATATATTTATAAATAGATATTTTACGTAATAAGAAATTATAATGAATTTTGATGCCTCAGAAGCTATTTTTATTTTTAATGCCTGGGAAAGATAACACACGATTGGTTTGTGTGATGAACCCTTAGAAGACAGAGTCCAAAGAGTATGGAGAAGAATCCTGAAAGACTCCAGCTCCGGGCCCAGACAGACCCCACGGTAGGTACCCAGGCCGGGCTCTGGCTTGTTAGCCCTGTATCTGGAGGCAGCTAGGCCCTAAGTTCCTATGAGGGATGAAGAATCACAATTCCAGCTTGTTAATCCACAGTGAGCTGTAACCATCAGGTAATGACATATATAATGATATTTATAATGGTCAGGTACCCAAGGCCACTGAGTGGGAGGAAAAGCACCGAGAAGGAGGTGGCAGCTGGTCTCCACCAGGGGAAAGTGCCCTGCCTGCTGCGCACACCTTTCTTTCTTTTTGGTAGTGAGAGGACAGGCTAAACACACAGACCAGCATGGCCCTGATTTTACCTGCTGTGGGAGACCCCGCCTGACCACCGAACCCTCCTCCTGGCTCCAGACCAGGTTACTCCTGAGCCAGTCTGTCTCTTTTGAGTAACTTTCAATTTTTATTCTATTTTATAAATCAGCTCTCAGAGGGCAAGACGATTTTCTCATCCCAGGTTCTGACGGTGTCTTCGTCTGCTTGTGCCGTTACTATGTGGAACAGAGTATAACAGACTGGGTAATTGCTAAACAATACAAGTGTACTTCTCACAGTTCTGGAGGCCGGAAAGTCCATGATCAAGGCTCAGGTGTCTGGTGAGCGCTGCTCCCCGCTTCCAAGACGGCGCCTTGTTCGCTGTGTTTTCAGGTGGTGGGAGGCAGAAGGAAGAAAGGGGGGAAGGTGGCAAACGCCGAGGGAAGTCTCCTTACAAAGGTGTTCATCTCCTTCCTGAGGGCAGAACCCTCCGACCTAATCTCCCAAAGGCCTGACCTCTGACACTATTGTGCTGGGCATTAAGTTTCAACACAAATTTTGGAGGGGGAGCAAACCTTCAAACCTTAGCAGATAAGATCCCTCATGTTGTTCTTTCACGGTATAGACAAGGGACTGACGGTCCCGCTAGCTAGTTCACGATTTTTGTGTTGTAAAAGTAATGAATGTGGGTTCTGGAGGTGCGCAGGTGGGAAGGAGTTTCATATTGCCTCACCTGCTGACTATGTGACGTGGAGCAAATAACCTTCTAAACCTTGACAGTATTGTGAGAAACTGACAGCAAAGAGCCCGGCACCTAGGAGATACGACAGAAGTGGGAGCACCAGTTGTCATGGTACCATCACGGTGGCAGCCTAGAGTCGGCTTGGCTAAATGAGTTTTGCTTGGGGAGGGTAACTACACATCAAAACCAGGAAGCTTAGACCCGCCTCCACTCTCCATGTGCAAATCCAGGGCATTTCTTGATGGAACTGAAAGCGGGACCAGGCTTTGGAATGCAGGTTAATTCCATAAACAGGGTGTATGTGACCTGCCCACTCTGCTCATGTCTGGTTTACTGACTCCACACGGCTGGGGAAATGGAGGTGGCCCCTGCCCTGACCCAGAGTGACCACCTCCTGCATGTAGAGTTGGCCTATACATATTCCACGGGGCGGGGGGGCTCCTCTTCTTTTCCTCAGCAACTTGTTTCCTCCCAAGACCTTACCTATACTGCCACCCTCCTCCTTAGGAGTCTCCCTGGAGGACGGAAGAATGGCATTTCATGACTGGCAATGCTTAGTGGGTTATACTCAAAGCTCAGCTTACAACCTGAGTTACCTCAAAATAACAAATCTATAGTGATTCTCTTCAGAACCCTCTATTGTGTGGCACCTAGTAGGTGCTCAATAAATACTTATTAGGTGATTAATTGAGGGGATTTCAGCCACTGCAGTGAACTGCTGAGGGGCAGCCTTCAGGCCTGGGACTTTCCTGGGACCATTCCAATCACCCCACAGAGGGTGGTTTCCTGTTGCAGTTACTCAGAAGGCCCGCCCTGAACAAGGACTCCAGACCAGTGTGTCCTCAAGGGTTGAGGCTGACCCTGGTGGGAGCCATGGGAGCATTCCTGCTCCGCTGTGCTCTAGATGCATTGCAGCCCTGCTGCCGCGGGACAGGTTCCCAGGGGAGTGACAGAAATCTCACCACTTAAGTCATTTATGCTTTGGCTGTCCAGGCCTGAAAAAAATGCCCTTGGGACCGATCCTGAAGTACGGGAGGATAAGTTAAATGGCTTAATAGATCCTGGCAGCCTCCGAAAGGACTAATGGCTCGGCATTAATTGGGTACATAGAGTGCAGATGAATCTCTGGAAAGGTATTTCAGATTTGCCTGTTCAGCTATCGAAGCATCACATCAGTCCACTCCCAAACTGACGATGATCATTAATGGGAATGGTGGCGTCTGCACCGACCTTCACACTCCTCAGCACTTGCCGGTCCCTTCAGCAGCATGCTGAGTCCATGCCACGCGGCAGGCATTCGGGCAGAGGGCAGCTTAGAGATAGATAAAGTTCCTGTCCCTGCCCCACAACTCTCTTTTCTGGAAGGCAGAGTTTGGGAATTGTAAATCAATTAGAGGAAGGTGCACAGACAGGCGGAGGTGGTGGCTCTCCCCGGGGTGGTAGGTGGACCATGGGGACGTGCCAGTCCTCCGAGGAGGGCAAACAAAGGCTCCCGGGTGAGGGAGCAGCGTGTGACTCATGCAGCAAGTTACACGGGGAGCACCCGTGGGCCAGAGGGAGCAGGTGAGTGGGTGAAGTGGGCAGAAGCCAGATCACCAAGGGCCTGTGTGCTCTCAGAGGAGAGTCTCTGACAGGACACTGAGTCACCAGAGGATTGGAACACAGCATGACACGTGCTGCCTTGCAAAGAAGTGGCTGTGAAAAAGACACCACGGAGAATGCAGAAAACCCACGTGAGAGGGAGCGGGTGAAGGGCAGGAAGCCTCTGTGAAATGGGGAGGGTGTGACCAGGATCTGAACGAGCACTTGAGCTCCCGCTGCTCCCTCTCCTAGCAGTGAGGTAGTGGACAGCTCACTTACACTCTGAGCTTCCTCAAAGCGGGGAACAAACCAAAAGATGTCCAAAATAGAGTGCCTCGGGCGCTTTGGTTGCAGGCGGCAGAAAGCCACCTTGAGCCAGCTCAGTGGAAAAAACAAATTATAGGAAATCTCCTGCTGCCAGGGAAGAAGAAGGGATGAGGTGGTCACGGGGTGGCAGGAACAGCTGCTACTGGCTGGTGGCTGGTGCTGTCTCCATCATCTCCATTTCTGTTCCCTCCTGAGTGCCAGTGCCACATTCCTCCCAGGTAACATGCCCAGCTATGGTCCACATGCCTCAAATCACAGAATTTCACTCCCAAAGTGTCTTTGTCTCTTCCTTTAGTTCCAGTTGGACAAATCCTGGAAAGAATTTTGATGGGGCCAGGTACTCCTCCATTGATTAGTTAATATGGATGGGGGTTAGGTACCTCAATTGACTCAGCTTGAGTCTGGTGGCCCCCCTCAGTCAATTCGGTATGACAAGGGGAGCGGCAGCTGCAGAAATGATGGTACTACTTATTCAAAACATAGGATTGTGACATGAGAAAGAATATTTCCTGGAAGTATGGGTGTAAGGGCTGTCATGGGTAGAAAGTTTTTGGTCCCCACAAATTCATATGTCAAAGCCCTAACCCCTGATGTGATGGTATTAGGAGTTAGTGCCTTTGGATGATAGTCAGATTTAGGTGAGGGCATGAATGTGGGACCCTCAAAGTCGGATTAATGCCTTTTAAAGAAGAGGAAGACAGATATTTCTTCACACACTCCAAGGAAAGGCCATATGAAGACACGGCGAGAAGCTGTCTACCAGCCAGAAAGAGGATCCTCCAAGGACCAAATCTCCTTTGATCCAGGACTTCCTACCTTCCAGAATTGAGAAGTATCAGTTGTTTAAGCTACGTGTCTACAGTATTATTGCAGCAGCCTGATCCAAGATGGGGGTGCAGTCCCAGAAAAAAGAAGGGAGATGCTGGGCAGATAAAACTCGACTAGCATTACAAAAGGTCAGTATTTTATAAACATAAAACATCGTGCAAATATAAGGTATCGTTCACTCTTTGAGAGGGATACTTTGGATTATCTCTCTAGTTTCCTTAGGTAGAGTAGTTGCTGATGCATAGGAGGGACTCTGTAAGAGTTAGAGAATGCCGGCTCAGCGCCTATAGCTCAACCGGCTAAGGCGTCAGCCACATACACCTAAGGTGGTGGGTTTGAATCCCCAGCCCGGACCCGCCAAACAACAATGACGGCTGCAACCAAAAAATAGCCGGGCGTTGTGGCAGGCGCCTGTAGTCCAAGCTACTTGGGAGGCGGAGGCAAGAGACTCACTTGAGCCCAGGAGTTGGAGGTTGCTGTGAGCTGTAATGCCATGGCACTCTACCTAGGGGGACAGCTTGAGGCTCTGTCTCAAAAAAAAAAAAAATGTTATGATGTGTCG
>CAUYTI010158011.1:0-10407 GCA_963575145.1 Galago senegalensis
TATGATATTGGTATTAGATTATATAGATCATGAAAAAAAAAGAGAGCACATCAACAAACTCACAAGCCATCTTATGGAATTGGAAAAAGAAGAACAATCTAAGCCTAAACCCAGCAGAAGAAAAGAAATATCCAAAATTAAGTCAGGGATCAACAAAAGTGAAAACAAAAGAATCATTCAGAAAATTAATGAAGCAAGGAGTTGGTTTTTTGAAAAAATAAATAAAACAGATAAACTTTTGGCTAGACTAACCAGAAACAGAAAAGCAAAATCTCTAATAACCTCAGTCAGAAATGATAAAGAGGGAATAACAACTGATGCCACAGAGATACAAGAGGTCATATCTGAATACTACCAGAAACTCTATGCCCAGACATTTGACAATGCGAAGGAAATGGATCAATATTTAGAATCACATCCTCTTCCTAGACTTAGCCAGGAAGAAAGAGACCTCCTGAACAGACCAATTTCAAGCACTGAGATTAAAGAAACAATTAAAAATCTCCCAACCAAAAAATGCCCTGGTCCAGATGGCTTCACACCAAAATTCCATCAAACCTTCAAAGAAGAGCTTATTCCCATATGGCAGAAATTATTCCAAAAAACTGAGGAGGAAGGAGTCTTCCCCCAACACATTCTACAAAGCAAACATCATCCTGATACCAAAACCAGGAAAAGACCCAACTAAAAAGGAGAACTTCAGACCAATTTCATACCAATTTCACAATTTTTAAGACAAAAAAATTCTCAAAAAAATCCTAGCCAATAGATTACAGTTTATCACCAAAAAAGTCATACATCATGATCAAGTAGGTTTCATCCCAGGGATGCAAGGCTAGTTTAACATACACAAGTCCATACATGTTATTCACCAAATCAGCAGAAGCAAAAAACAAAGACCATATGATCTTCTCAATAGCTGCAGAAAAAAGCATCCTATAAAATCCAGCATCCTTTCTTAATTAGAACTTTGAAGAATATAGGCATAGGTGGCACATTTCTTAAACTGATCAAAGTTATCTATGGCAAACTAACAGCTAATATCTTACTGAATGGAGTTACACTGAAAGCTTTTCCACTTAGAACTAGAACCAGACAAGGTTGCCCTCTGTCGCCATTACTATTCAACACAGTGCTGGAAGTTCTAGCCAATATAATTAGGCAACAGAAGGACATAAAGGGCATCCAAATGGGGGCAGAGGAGGTCAAACATTCTCTCTTTGCTGATGATATTATCTTATACTTAGAGAACCCCCAGAGACTCAACCACAAGACTCCTGGAAGTCATCAAAAAATACAGTAATGTCTCAGGATATAAAATCAATGTCCACAAGTCAGTAGCCTTTATATATGGCAATAACACATCTCGGCCAAGATGAGAGGCTAAGTAAGGACACAACTCCCTTCACTATAGCTTCAAAGAAAATGAAATACCTAGGAATATACCTAACAAAAGAGGTGAAGGGCGTCTATAAAGAAAATTATGAAACCCTAAGAAAGGAAATAGGAGAGGATATTAACAAATGGAAGAACATACCATGCTCATGGTTGGGAAGAATCAACATTGTTAAAATGTCTATACTTCCCAAAGCAATCTACAGATTCAATGCTGTCACTATGAAAATACCAACATCGCACTTTCAAGACTTGGAAAAAAACAATTCTGCATTTTGTATGAAACTAGGAAAAAACCTGTGTAGTTAAGGCAGTTCTCAGTAATAAAAACAAAGCCAGGGGCATTAACATACCAGATTTTAGGCTGTACTACAAGGCCATAGTGGTCAAGACTGCATGGTACTGGCACAAAAATAAGAGACATAGATATTTGGAATCGAATAGAAAACCAGGAAATGAAACTAACATCACACAACCACCTAATCTTTGATAAGCCAAACAAGAACATATACTGGGGGAAAGACTCCCTATTCAATAAATGGTGCTGGGAGAACTGGATATCCACATGTAAAAGACCGAAACTGGATCTGCACCTTTCTCCATTCACAAAAATTGAATCAAGATGGATAAAGAATTTAAATTTAAGGCATGAAAAACAATACAAATGCTCAAAGAAAGCATGGGGGAAATGGTGGGAGAATGGAGACTGAAGACCCCATTCTTGGGAAATGAACCCCCCCCCCCAGAAAAAGAGGAAAACTAAAAAGTCAGCTGAGTAAGTTGGAACAAAGAAAAGTCAGCTAGTTTACATTGAAGCTAGCCATTGATAGCAAGCTTCTTCCCTTTTCTGAAATTCTAGCCTGTTGGGGATACAGCTTAGAAACACCCTTCTGGGTCTATGAGCACTCTGAGAATAATGGTCATAGAAACATCTATGGCAAGTCCTAGAAAAAGATACATCTTCTAGGACATTTCCTGCCCATTAAACAGGCAAAGTAGATACCCATTGTGGAGATGTACATTTGCCTGGGCGGAGACCAAGGGAGCTTGAGCTCTGAGATGTGGGCAGAAGAGCTTATAACCCTTATAGCAGAGGAAAATCCTCCGTGGTAGTGATGGGAGGAAAATGCCTCCCTCTCACTGATCCCTCAGAGAAGATTAATGCTGATAGCAGTTTACTCCACAGAGAATTAATGGAGATTAACACCTCCGTAGAAATCTGTGTGTGACCCCAAGCAGGAGACTCTCACAATCCAAGGCTCAGATTTTAGATTACTGAAGGTTACCCTTAAGGTTAATAATAATAACAATAGGAGCTGATATGATCAATCTGAGAAACTGCTGATGTCTTCCTTCCCTCCCTCATCTTATCCTCTGGGCAAACAGACTTCAATAAAATCAGAGTGGAGCAAACACTCTGGGCCATTGCCGGAATCCCGCAAGGGGCAATGGACCCCTGGCTCCCGCTTTTAATTCTACTTTATGTCTCTTGTCTTTCTTTACCATTGCTTCTAACTCTGTATTGCCTGAGGATCTCTTCAGTAGATTGACACCAGTTTCCACAGGTCTCAGCAGACACTGTTCCTGGGGTGGGACCCCCGACAGAAAAACATTGGAACATATTGGCCTGGGGAAAGACTTTATGAAGAAGAAGACTGCCATGGCAATTGCTACAACAACAAAAATAAACAAATGGAACTTAATTAAACTGAAAAGCTTTTGTACAGCTAAGGAAACAACAACCAAAGCAAACAGACAACCTACATAATGGGAAAGGATATTTGCATATTTTGAATCAGACAAAAGCTTGATAACTAGGATCTATAGAGAACTCAAATTAATATACATGAAAAAAGCCAACAATCCCACATATCAATGGGCAAGAGACATGAATAGCATCTTCTCTAAAGAAGACAGACGAATGGCTAGCAAACATATGATAAAACACTCATCTTCCCTAATTATTAGAGAAATGCAAATCAAAACCACCCTAAGATATCATCTAACCCCAGCGAGAATGGCCCACATCACAAAATCTCAAAACTGTAGATGCTGGCGCGGATGTGGAGAGAAAGGAACACTTTTACACTGTTGGTGGGACTGCAAACAATATAACTTTTTTGGAAGGAAGTATGGAGAACCCTCAAAGACCTCAAATTAGACCTCCCATTTGATCCTGCAGTCCCATTACTGGGCATATATCTAGAAGGAAAAAAATCCTTTACCACAAGGACACTTCAACTAGACTGTTTATCGCAGCTCAATTTACAACTGCCAAAATGTGGAAACATCCTAAATGCCCACCAACCCAGGAATGGATTGACAAGCTGTGACATATGTATACCATGGAATACTATTCAGCCATTTTAAAAAAATGGGAGACTTTAAAGCATTTGTATGAACCTGGATGGAAGTGGAACACATTATTCTTAGTAAAGAATCACAAAAATGAAGAAGCATGAATCCTATGTATTCAATTTTGATATGAGGACAATTAATGACACAGTGGGAGGTGGGGAAGGGGAGAGCAGAGAGAAGGAGGGAGGGGCGGGGGAAAGGAAGAGCAGAGAGAGGGAAGGAGGGAGGGGGTAGGGTCTTGGTGTGTACCATACCTTTTGGGGGCAAGGCACTATTGTAAGAGGGACTATACCTAACAAATGCAATCAGTGTAACCTGGTTTCTTGTACCCTCAATGAATCCCCAACAATAAAAAGAAAGAAAGAAAGAAATGGGGCTAGTTATCCACATAGAAGGAAAAAATGGTTAATTTGATAAGTGGTATTCATTATCCATTTTGGGGGGAAAAATGTTGAATCACTACATCAAAACATGTTTCAAAATTCCAGGTGAGCTAAAGATTTACATAGAAAACATTTTGGAACAATACAACCTACAGTGGACGGGATCTTCTTAAGCAAGAGAGTTAAGAGCATTTAAAATGAATTTAAATATCTTATTGGCAACAAATTATATGTTGATACTTCTTCCTTATACTCCAGCCTTAGGGTATATGTTTTACTCAGTATGATATTTCTGTTTAGAAATCTAATAGCAACCAAACTTATCCTTTTATAATGTGAGTCACAATTTTTACTTTCCTACTCAAAACTCTCTAAGATCTATCATTCACAGGTGGAAAATGCTCTTACCATGGCCAATAGGCCCCTATACAATCTGGCCCCACTTGTTAACACTCTGACCTCAACTAGCCTTTTCTATGCTTGTATCAGTACAGTCACAATGGACCACTGGCACTCTGTGAATAAGCAATATGCTTCAACCACAGGGCCTTCACACTTGCCGTCCTTTCACCTAGAATTGAATTCTACCAAATAACCATGTTTTATCTTTATTCTCTTTCCTCCTTCATATTTCTGCTCAAATGTGATCTAATTAGAGAGGGTTTCCTTGACTGTCCTATCTAAATGAGCAACTATTTTCCTCTGTAATACCACCTGCTACACATTTACTATCTATTCAGAACACTTTGTAAAAGCAGAGTTTTTTTGTTCACCACTATATCTCCTCGACACCTGGAACAGTGCATAATTCACAGTAGACACTCAATAAAATTGTTGTTAAAAAGAAAAAAAGAGAGAGAGAGAATTCCAAAAGCTAAAGAAGAAAAGATGACCATGATGTTCCACACTAAGAATACAGTGTCTCAGGCAAGCAGTTTATGAGCTCCATGTGGCTGTTCCCTGTTTCCTTACTCCTGGTTGTGTTTGTACAGTAAACCATTAATTAAACTATTTACAATGGAAACATAAGTATGATTATAATTAATCCTTGCATTTGTATATTTAATATAGCACATAAAATACTTTCATAGACCTAAGTCACTTAATGACAGGGACGCATTCTGAGAAATGTGTTGTTAGGTGATTTCATCATAGTGCAAACATCATAGAGTGCATTTACACAAACCCAGATAGTGTAGCCTGTTACACACCTAGGCTATAAAACAGCCTATTCCTACTAGGCTACAAACCTATTCACCACGTAAAGCACTGAATAGTGTGGGCAACTGTAACACAATGGCAAGTATTTGTGGATCTAAAAATAAAAAAGGTAATTCATTGCACTAAGATATTAGAATGTTAATAGGCAACAGGAAATTTTCAGCTCCATTATAATCTTATGGGACCACCATTGTATTTGTGACCAAATACATTGTCCATATCATTGACCAAACATTGTTATGTGGCCTATGACTGTATATTATCACGCGTGCTCTTCCCAATAACCCAAAAGATAGATATTGTAGGCATTAATACTCCTCTAATTCTTTTCATATGTGGAAACTGAAATTCACAAAAGTTATGTCAATTGTCCATGAAACAAGACTGGGGTTTGATAGCTTCTCCACTGACCATTCTATTCTTAATTACTAGTGTGCGTTAGAACTACCTGTAGAGCTTAAAATTCATACACCTATGTTTTGAGTCATCCAGTTTGAATAAGAACCTGGCTTGGTCATTTCCTACAAATTTCACAAAAGTTTCTCATGCATTTTGCCAGTTAAAAAACACCTTCTTATACAATTCTACTATATACCACTTCCTTGCTCAAAACTAATTGATGGCTTTCAATCTTGCTCAAAATAAAATCCAAAATGTTCTGTTTGGCATTCAAAACCCTTTGAGTAACGTAACAATAGCCCCATGTTATCTTTCCAGTCATTACACACACACAAAGCTGCTACCTAACGCTGCCTTCACTCCCTAGTCATGCCTCCCCCTTCTTTTCCCTGTCCTTTTGTCCATGTTATTCCCCGGGAATAACACTCTTTCTTCTCTCACACTATATTCAAGTGCAATATTCCTCTAGCCATCAAAGACCAGTTCAAAAGCCACCACATTCTTTAAGTCTTGCAAAATTTTACTTGTGTTAAAGTTATTAACATCTCTGTCTCCTCCACTATACTGTATTATAAACTCCTGGAGACCAGGGATTATGCTGTGCTTATCTTTGTATCTCCCATGACAACTAGCACTTGCCTTATATAATAAATATATATATAGAACTAAGGTTCTTAAAATGATTGCTCTCTTTTTTAAAAGAGCAGTGTAACACTGTATGTGTCCCATGTGGGCTGGCAGATACTCTGATGAAAGCTATTATTTAGAAATGGTGTTGGGAACACAACTCTAAGCTGTCTAGGTGCCGGGGCTCACTCCTTCCTTCATTCAACAAATTCTTACTTCCCGGAGCCTGTGCTTTGCGATGGAGTTAAAAGCTAAGACCCTGCATTCAAAAGTGGCAAGTGCTAAAGAAAATCCTCTAAGGTGAAAGTCAGTTGTAAGAAAAAGTGCTAAGAGCTGCCATCACAGGAAAGGGTTGCCAAGTGGTATCTAATAGAGAAGCTACCAGGAAGAAAAGTAAGAAAAGCCCTCAGTCGGAGCAGCTAGATCCAGCAGTTGTCCATCCACAAGACCTGGACTAAAGGGTCGCGGCATTAGAAGATTTGAGAACCACTGAGCTAGATGGTCAGGCTGGAGTCCCTGCATGCTCTGCGTTTCCAACTCACACAGCCTTGGGGGGAGAAAGAGCCATTTCCACTGTCTACTTAACAGGTGGAGAAGATAGTGACGACGAGAATTTCAATACAATTTCCCCCCAGAAAATCTGCAGAAACTCAGTGACACCTATAGTTATTTATAAAGGCTGGATTACTCTCTTGGGTTCATGGCAGAAGGCATAAATCTGGAAAAGAAGCCTGCATTTCTCTCTCTCTCAATATAACCTATTAGATTTCTATAAAACTACGCTTTAATCTCTTATTATAAAGCCCATAAAAAGCTAACAACGAGACCCCATACTGAATTCTATCTATTACTAAATGTTTTCTCCTTAAAGTGAAGTTTGTATTTAACAGTGGCACTTTTGGGAACAGGATTGAGAATAACATTAAGAAAAGATTATTACTCTGTAAAATGAACACTGTCTTACCAAGTCTTCCTTTCCTGACAGGTACAAAATGTAACTGTACTCTCTGAGCCCAAAGGAATCATGATGGCAGCAGAAGATACTGTCAGTCCTTACAGATTAAGTGGACAAAAATTATAGTGTAAACTTCAGGTAGAATCACTGGTGCAACAATTGTGGAGACTCACATCGGGATTTCAAGTGGACGTTCATGGAGAACAGAAACAGGAAAAGGGCTTCCCACAAACTGACAGGTGATGAGCACTATTCCCAAGAACCTGAAGCTGGACGATACCCAAAACCAAGCTTACATGAAACTGAAATAGAACCTGATCAGATGAAAACATATATATATATATATTTTTTTTGAGACAGAGTCTCACTATGTCACCCTTAGTTGAGTCCCATTGCGTCACAGCTCACAGCAACCTCAAACTCTTGGGCTCAAGTGATTCTCTTGCGTCAGGCCTCCCAAGTAGCTGCGACTACAGGTGCCTGCCACAATGCCAGTTCATTTTCTTGTTGCAGCTGTCATTGTTATTTAGCTGGCCCAGGTTGGGCTGGAACCCACCAGCCTGGGTGCATTTGGCTGGCGCTGTAACCACTATGCTACGGGCACCGAGCCGAAACATATTTTTTAAAATGCAAATTTGGGCAGCTCTAGCAGGAGTTGGTGGATCTCTATTTTAATGCCTCAACACTGACATGACTCAGGTTGTCTGTGCTTCTCTGATTTTTGCTCCTGTAATCAACCACAGGTCTGTTTTAAAACAAAACAAAACTCAAAGAAAGAATGTCACTGACCAGCAAATAGCTGTTGCGTCTATGTGGACAGAGCCAACATGGCATCTTCTGCAAGGCCACTGTCCTGGCTACACTGGAGAGAGCACTGGATCCAACAATCCCCAGTTAGCTATAGACAAGCTGGCAGTCTCATGGCACTGCACAGACCCACCATATGCAAGGAACTGCCTAAAACTGCTTCCCTGGCAAGGACTGTGGCCAGAGCAGGTTCTACACAGATGGAACAGCATCCCTTCTTTAGCAGCTCCAGGCACTAAAATGCATTGTTCACAGCTCTGGGAGCTCAGCCCAAAATCAGAGGGAACAGGGAAAGTTCCACTTCTCAATCTGCTACACCAGACTACTTTGAAATTGACATTATATTTTTTATGATGTATTTTAGTAGCTCTACTTAATAACCTTTTAAAATGGAACTATTTAGGTAAAATCTTTTTTTTTTTTTTGACACATAGTCTCACTATGTCACCCTGGGTAGAGTGTCATGACATCACAGCTCACAGCAACCTCTAACTCTTAGGCCCAAGCAATTCTCTTGCCTCAGCCTCCCAAGTAGCTGGGACCATAGGCGCCTGCCACAATGCCTGACTATTTTTTTGTTGCAGTTGTCATTGTTTTTTAACAGGCCCAGGCTGGGTTCAAAACCACCTGGCTTGGTGTACGTGGCCAGCGCCCTACCCACTCAGCTATGGGCACTGCCCTATTTAGGTAAAATCTATGTTCTTCTGATGTATGCAGTAGTTTCTTTGTCCCAAAATTATCCCCAAAGAAATCCTAATAGACACAAAGGGACTCATATTTTACCTCACAAAAAGTAAACAGAAGTCCCCAAATTGCAGATGCTGGTGCAGAAGTGGAGAGAAGCAAGCACTTTTACACTGTTGGTGGGCCTGCAAACTAACACAGCATCTTTGGAAAGAATCAAGGAGAATCCTCAAAGACCTCAAATTAGACCGCCCATTTGATCCTGCAATCCCATTACTAGGCATCTACCCATAAGATAGAAAAATCATTCTATCATAAAGATATCTGCACTAGATTGTTCATCACAGCTCAATTTACAATCACCAAGAAGTGGAAACAACCCCAATGCTCATCAACCCAGAAATGAATTAACAAACTGGTCTACGTATACAGCCATCAAAAAGATAAAAACTTTACATCTTTTGTAGTATCTTAGATGGAGCTGAAACACATTCTCCTCACTAAAGGAGAATGTGTTGGACAAGAATGGAAAAGCAAATATCCGACATACTCAATACTAGTATGAAGCCAGTAAGTGACCTAACACAAGCCCACATAAGAGAAAAACTCAAATCAATTCAAAGTGGGGGGCTGGGGGGAGGGGAAACAAGGTGGGGGAAAGAGGAGAAGAGGGAAGCGGATTGGTGTGCTCCCACTTAACAGGCACAATGTAAGGGTGTATGGCACACCTTTTAGGTGCAGGACACAACTACAAAGAGAAACTCTACCTAACAAAAGCAAATACTGCAACCTAGTTGTTTGTGCCCTCACATTAATCTGAAATTGTTTTAAAAAGTAAACAAAATTCCCCATGCTATCCAAAAGGAAATTTGGGGGATATTTTTGTTTAGGTAAAAATGTTAGATATCTTCTAGTTACAGGAATTAGCCTTTGGACTAGTTGTTTAGAATCTTATATAATAATCTATTCTCAGGAGGGGACAGTTTGGCTACTGACAAAAACGATAGGCAGAAAAATAAAGGCAATTGTTTTGCGATTGTGCTCTGGGTGAAAAGAAGTGGGACAAAGATGAGAACATTGCAAACTATAGCACTGGCCATCTGCTACAAAGCCCATTCTCCACTATACAGCTTAAAGATTATTGGAAACAAATTTACTTTCTGCATAATCTCCTGAAGACACCTCACAGAAGTGCAACTCTTATTTTGGAGGCAAGTGGCCTAACAATAGAGAAATAAGAAAAGGATGGACATAGAAAAACAAGTGTCTTTAATGCACAAATGAGCAATTTAAAATAGCTACTAATTTAGCAAATTTATCAATCTGTGTTAAACCTGTTTGCCTTCATTAACTCAATATCAATTTAGAGAAATTTTATCTTTAAGGGTTCATCTTGGCTTGGCGCCTATAGCTCAACCGGCTAAGGCGCCAGCCATGTACACCTAAGGTGGCAGGTTCGAATCCCCAGCCTGGACCCGCCAAACAACAATGACGGCTGCAACCAAAAAATAGCCGGGTGTTGTGGCAGGTGCCTGTGGTCCCAGCTACTTGGGAGGCGGAGGCAGGAAATTCGCTTGA